>ARYC01000596.1:0-12030 GCA_000711775.1 Oxytricha trifallax | reverse complement strand
TACTTGACCATGAAATTCTTTAACTAGCGCATTTCGAATACGATCTTCAATAATTTGATAGGTGCGCTACTCACAGATCTTCCACTGACATCTCGCTGACGCTCAAGTAATGATCAGCATTTCTAAGAAACTGCACGATTCAAGCATGAGATTTAGGCATTTGCAAGCAAAAAAATTCAGCACCGATTTGAAGATTTGCTCATTTAGATACTTGAACTAGGATAATAAGATGTCAAGAAACATGAATGCAAAATAAAATTTTAGGTAAAATTAAAGCCTTTCGACAATAACGCCTTTCCATAAACCACCTCGCATTTTACACTCTTGCTCTTATCAATCTAATGCAAGTGACCGTTACTTGACCATGATATTCTTTAACTAGCAAAAAAATACTGATTCCTAGCATTTCGAATACGAACTTCAATAATTGTATAAGTGCGCTACTCACAGATCTTCCTCTGACACCTCGCTGACAATCAAGTAATGACCAGCATTTCAAAGAAACTGCACGATTCAAGCAAGAGAATTAGGCATTTACAAGCACAAAAATTCAGCACCGATATGAAGATTTGCTCTTAAATTACATTACCTTAGGCCTATAGGAGGTCAACCTCTAAGAAGGATTGGAGAAGTTTTTGAGAACTGGTTTCAAACTTGAGAGATTGATATTAATTTCTACTGTTATAGTTCCATATTTTTAAATTTAAATTGGTACGTACTTAATTAGGAGCTGCTCCTAAATCGGTACGTTCAATAATCAAATTATTATTTAAAGTAAAATTGGTTACTTCTTCCACCATATTTAGAGCTGGATTGTCTCTTAACACTCACATTTCTTCTCTAATACTCTAAGAACTTTCCTATAAACTGGTAGGCTTGCAAAGGTCTCATATAAGCTCTCAGTTTTAGAGGCAGTTTTATAATTTTTAATTCAAATTTAAATATGAGCGCTAACATTTTAAGAAAAAAAAAACAATTCCATCAAAGTAAATGAGACTAACCTTTGGCAGCAATAAAAAGTGTGATACCTGTGAGATGAACTCTTAAAGAACTACCAGAGCTATTACTTGGGGTCTCTGTTATTAAAATAGAAATTAATAATAGAAAATAAATGGCAAATAAGTGTGTGGGAGACAGAGAGGAGGAGAAAGGTATTAATGATATTCCTATACAATCTGAAGAAATAGAAGTATACTTTTGTGAACTGTGTGAGAGAGATTTCGCTCATAAATCAAGCTGGTATAGACATATGAAGGAGCATAGAGATGCCAAGCCTACTGTATACTTAAAGCACGACAAAATCGATGGGAAGTATGATTGCTTTGAGTGCCATAAGCAGTACTCTCATACAAGAGACTTGACGAAACATCTTTTAAAAGCTAACAAAAAAGACATAGAAATTGAAAAGCATGAAGTTGAGTTGAAGCTTCTCAACAAAAGAAAATCGAGGGAATATTCTAAAGCGGTAGTGCCTGAATAAGCTAGTGAGTTAGAGTATGTAAAGAAGGCACATAACCAACTAACTCTGAAATCACAAAAATCATGATCAAAATTCAATACAAGAAAATACCAGTTCTTGCGTAGATAGATTTAGATACTTCTCTTTAAAGTTATCTCATTCTAGAGGACTCCTTTGATAAGAAAGTTATCAATGATCATCAATACGCATACAAGATTTATCCCTTCAACTATCTCTTAAGTGATGATAAATATTAAATGGAGTTTACAAATGAGTATCAAGTACTCACTCAAGCAAATTATAAAGAGTGTAGTTACTTAATCAAGCAAGATGCTGTTATCCTTGCCAAGGATCATGTTGCTTTCAGACTTCCACTCTATGAAATGACCCTAAGAGATTTCATAACAGATCAAAGGTTCATAAGTAACTTGGATAAATAGCGACTCAGACCGTATAAGGTATTAAAGAGCTTCATAAGTTAGGGTTTGCTCACAGAGATTGAAGCCAGAAAATATAATGATAAACTTCTCACCTGTAAGAGTAGCAATAATCGATTTCAACAGAGCCTAAAGAGTGGAAGCAACAAGGCTTGGAACTGTAATGGGAACGCAAAGGTACTATCCAGAAAGAGAAGACTGGAGAGATGGAGACTTTTAGTGGGATGTGTGGGCTTTGGTAACAATAATAATAGACTGCGAAATGCCTCGCAACGATTACTACTCTATAAGGTGCGAGAAAGATGCTAAACAAAGAATAAAGCAATTTATTGACAAAAAACAAGAGTCTCACAATCAATAAAAGAAATGGCAGACTCAATAATAAAAAAACCAAACTCAAGATAAGACATATCAATAGAGCGGATAGAGATGTGATTAAGCAAGATAAACTTTATACCTCTCCCGCATGATCAAATATTGCATTTTGAGTGATTAAAATAAATACATTTAATTTATTTCACATTAAAACCTATTAATAACCCCAACCCATAGCAAGTTCCCTACAAATCAAAGCACTTATAAACCTCATTAAGGGGTTTTGGGGTTTTGACTGGACAAACGATTTTTTATAATGTAATGTAAATAACTGGCATTTTTTAAAAGCAAAGTTCTATAAAAAGACAAAATAATTTTTTATTTTTTCAAAAATTTATTTAGGTAAATTATTCTCCATATTTTATGTTAATCAATATTACAGGGAATTTTAAATTTCAATAATTAAATAATTTAAATAATAATCAAAGCTTTTCAATAAATATAACATGGGATGGTAGGGACCTAGAACCAAAACCTAATGCAAGTTCAAATGCATATCTTCCAAACTACGCTCCCTAATTTTATGAGAAACCAAGGGATATTGTAATAATTGCTGGTGCACAAGCCTCCCTTACGCTGCCTGATTATTATGATCCCAATCCAAATGATAAAGTTACAGTTAAATTTGAAACACCTGAAAGGTATAAGTAATACTTTAAACTGTAGAATCAAAATACTATTATAAATCCCAATCAATTATTCTTGCAATTACTTATGAAATAAGTAAAATAATAACTAGAATTCTTAAATGAAATTAATAATATTGTTTTTTTACAAAGAAATGATTGAATTTAAAAAAGTTGAAAAATTTCCCTCCTAATTCAGTTTATTATTATAAATTCATAATATTAATATAGTATATTTAAAATGGAAAAATTGTAATTTTTAAATATAAATTTAAATTTAATTAATTAAAACAGCCACTAATTTGCATGAGGTTTAAATAAAATTTGATAAAGTAAGTCTACAAAAATGTCTGTAATAACTGGCCGTAACTATGCACGAACTTTAATAAAAAGTTAGAAAGTTCGAATCCGGCTTTGGAATTTCTTTTATTTTTGTTTTAAAATAAGTTCAAAATAATATTGGAACTAAAAATAAAAGAAATTCCAAAGCAGGATTCGAACTTTCTAACTTTTTATTAAAGTTCGTGCATAGTTACGGCCAGTTATTACAGACATTTTTGTAGACTTATTTTATCAAATTTTATTTAAACCTCATGCAAATTAGTGGCTGTTTTAATTAATTAAATTTAAATTTATATTTAAAAATTACAATTTTCCCCATTTTTAATATACTATATTAATAGTTATAAATAGGCTGGATATATTAGTCAAGCAATTTAATATCTAAAAAAATAAAGGTGTGTAATATAAGATAGCTTGTATCATTATGCTAAAAATCTTAAAAATTAATATCTTAAAATTAGGCATTCTTTAATGAAATAAGTAATAATTTTATCCAGAGATCTAAGTAATTCAATTTTATTCATTTAATATGAAATTTTGTGAAAAATAAAATGATTTTATTAATTCTTAAAAATATTGAAATTATTCACTTTATTTGATGCTGGATTTCCTGAACTCGGTGATTAATTTTTAATAGTTACTTTAAGAGATAATAATCCTTCAAACCCTAAAGAGTCTAAATACTTAATAAAGGTTTCTTTTATTTATAATAATCATAATCAAATGGAAAATCCAAATGTCAACAATGTAAGCATAGACAATTCAACTCAATCAATTTATTCTTTTGCTAATTACAAACAAATAAGTATTAATAAAGTCACACCAACAGGATTAATTATTTTGAAATTTGAGAAAAGTATAAATATTACAAATTTAACTTATGCCCAAGAACTTATCAAGAAAGTCTCTTAAATTAGACTTTTTAGATTAAAACATTTAGTTTAAATGGGAGATTGTTGATTTATAAACTAACTAAATATCAATACAAGTATATTTTAACAATCCACTACTGATATCCTCATCTTAGGATAAGACTTAACTGAATATAGTATTAGTTGATCCTAGCGTTTTCTTAAATCTAAAAACTAATTAATCAATGATCTTAGATTGGACAATGCCTCCACAAATAAATCTCTAAGACAATGATTACTTCTTATTAATGTCACAATTTTTCAACACAACACTTTCATCACTTATGATCACAAGAGTTACAACTTAAATTGCAATTTCTCAATCTTTGTAAACAATTTAACCTTTAAATATTTTTAATTAATTTAGCTTTAATATGTAAAGAAATAAATCAATACTTCATTACATACTATTATTCAAAGCAAAACTTTTTACAATTAAAATTTGCAAAATTTCTGCACCATTTATTTAAGCAATTTAATCTTTTATAGATTTAAATAAAATTATATGCTAAGCTCAAAAATGATATAAATTTACTTATATATAGATTAATTATATTCGTTAATGTTAGAGTCTTCAATAAAAATTAAAAGATTTTCGTAATTATTCATAAATTCAAATACTGATTCTCACTATAAATTCTTATCTATTATCATTGCTTATGTTTTATTTTCAATTATTTAACTTAAATAATTATATAAGTTTACATTATTTAATGTGGGGGCTTATCAACAGCCAATAGATAATATCTCACTCTCCCTTGTTAAATATAGTTATTCCCTCAAACTTGTATTACTTTTTTCAACTCATAGTAGGAACACTCAAATTTGATTTCTTATTTTCAGATTAAATAATTAGAGATACTTTTGATCTTAAGAATTCATATTAACCATACTCAGATGATTTCAATAATTTTGGATATACCTCAAGTTAAGCCATTTAAAACATTGGATTCAACATTTATATATTGATACTTTCGCCTGTCTTAATATGCCTAAGTTTTTGTCTCACTTAAATTTCAAATGTATTTCCAAAGTAAGATCATAAATTTATAACTTGTGTTTTAGATTGGCAAGACCTGCTAAGTTTTTAAGCAGATTAATGATATTTAAGTTTCCGCTAAGGCTTTTGATTGAATCTTACATAAATATTCTATTAAGTGCATGTATTAATTTTCATTTCTTAAGCTTTGGAGATAATAAAGGGGAAGTCTTTTCATCAATCTTATCCCTTATTTTGTTTGTAAGTACAATTTATTCATATAATAATACATTAGATTCTGTCAGTAGCAATTCCTTTCATGTCAGGCTTATATCTTTATTAAATAAATAACTCAAAGCTGACCAAAGAAAACCCTATTTCAAGTTTGTACTAAGATTTAAAAACAAATAAGAGGTCAGCACTGATGTTTTATTCTTTATTTTTCATAAGAAGAGCGATTCTAGTGATAAGCATGCTTTACTTCTCAGATTTTCCATATATGTAGCTTCTAATATTCAAAGTCTAAGCATATATTCAACTGGGTTATTTAATTACCGTTTTACCTTTTGATAATAAAAAGCTCAATATTATGGAGATAATTAGTAAATATTTTAGTATATAAGAAAACATATTAATTTTAATATTTAATTTGGCAATTATAATTATGCTAAAATAATAATACTTAATCTTCATTAAATGGTATTTTATTATATAAATTTGAGTTTAAATTTATATTTTTCGAAATTTTCTTAAATTAATTCTTAGAATACAACTCATAATTTATTTTTCAATTTATATCTTTCCTTACTGTAATTTATATTTCAAAATAAATAAATCAAACTTCACCAATTTAGATAATTTATTCTTTTTATGAATAAATTAAATTTTTACTAAATGAATGAAGCACTATTATTTAAATAGTACTAAATTTATAATTATTAGTTTCAATAATATTAAACAATTTTAAGTTATTATATAAACAATTTCTAACTAGGTAAGTATTTATAATAATGCTTGATTTGCAGGTAAATAAATTTAAGTGTGTCGATATTATTTACAAAGTATAAAAGACTAATAAAATACTATCTATTTTTTCAATTATATATTGATTTAGTATTTTTAAAATCAAACTTGAGTAAACCTTTTTTTTAGTTTATAATTTTTTTAAGAAAAATCAATATTGTAGAAATATTTTTTAATTTTGTGAAATTTTCATTTATTAAATTAGATTAATTGATAATGTTTTTCCTGTGAAATTTTTGAATAAATTATATTAAATAATGGTTTTCATTTTCATTGATCAACGAAGAAAATTACAACATACTTTGTGAAAAATTAATTCCATAATACATATTCATCTATATTCCGCTTTTTCGACTCCCATCATATCAAATTAATAGTAACTGAAGAAATCACTTTATAATTAGAATTTTTAATTTCTGAATAATTATTGATAAAAATCACCACTTTTAAACATTTTATAATAAAATTAGGATTCTAAAATCTACTGTAAATCCTATAATACTTGGAATAGTTACTATTTATTCAGAATGTTTGATATATTTCACAGATTTTATACAAGATCCTGAATTAAAATATAACATTAAAACTTACAAATTTCTTTAGACATTTTATGTATATATAACTTTCATATTTATCATACTTTAATCTGCATAATTAAATACCGATATATCAATAAAATTTATAAGAATTTAAAACATATTATAGAAGCAATATATTAGAAAGAGGAAGTAAAAATTTTATAATAAATATATATATATATATTAATTCTAATTAGTGTGAATTAATCTACAATTTATGAACTACTCTGATTGTTTCGAAAGAGAATTTAGTAATTGCTGGACTTATCTTTTTGTGGCACTATTTATATTATTAGTGATTTAAAGCGAGTGAATTTGGATTTATAAAAATATATTTTTAAAAAATCGTTAAATTAAAATCTTTAACTCTATGATCATTTTACTTTATTTTAAAGTAAAATATTTTAATTTAAATATATCCCCAAAAAGCTAATCTTACTCTAAGATAAAAATATTATGTGTTAGAATAAGTTTAAAATTGGCAAGAAATATATATTTTGAAAATTTAACTTTTGACAAAAAGATTAAATTTTCTAAAAATATTACAAATACTGTTTCTGTAGAGCATATTAAAATTTCATTTAAAATCCAAACTTATTTCTAAAACATTTCAATATTTACTATTTAGGTTTTAATTGGATGGGTAATGCTACTGCTAATTTCTGCAATAACTTTAACAAACCTCATTATAATGGTTTATGAATTGCTTGCTTATAATAAAAGTTGGGTTTAAGAAATATAGAAGATATTTTTCCACAATGAATTTAAAGAGAACATTTTTCAGTTTTATAAACTTCAAAAACAATGTTAAAATAAAGAATGAATAATCCTTAAATTAAACAGAGCAAATCTTAATAGATCAAACATCTCATTCAATTGCCAATGAAAGGAAGCGCTTTTAATAAATAAGTTCACGATTTTAAGAAATTAATAAACTTGATAAAGATATTTAAAAAATAAAGATACATGCTCAAGGGAGTATTCAAACTGATTAAAAATATCAATCTTAAAATAATAAGTTCGTTAATATGTTTGGGTAACAGAATCAGCTAAGAAAAGTATTTGAAATTCAAAAAACCGATTAATAAATTGATTTTTTTTCTCGAAAATTATAAACAAAAGACAATATTAAATTGGCAGAGATAATGTGATGATTTAGAATGAATTTTCTCAATTAATTTTAATTTAACTTTGATTACCATTTTATAATCACTATTTTAAACCAAATGTTATTTATCTTTAAATATTATTTTTAAAAAAAACATAATTTTAGCCAAAATGATAAAATTCTATTAAAAAATCTATAAAAAAAGTAGATTTATTAGAGTATGATTAAGATTGAAGTTTTATTCTTAGTGTTTTAAGCAGTTTTTCATGCATTTTTATAATTATGATTTTATCAAAGAGAGAATACTTTATTAATTTAAGTATTTAGTGAGAATTGAAACAAACAGAGTGAAAGTTCAGAATTTTTATCTTTGTTAAGTGGGAGTGGTAATGTTAAATAATACCTCAATAATTATAAATAATTTATGAGATAATATCTAATTTCTAACATTGTAAAATGTTAGAAAATTTAAGCATTAAATAAAGTAAAGTTCAGGCATTTAAGCCTTATAATTCATAATAATTTTAAGCTAAATAAAAATTAATAAGAATCGTTAGTTATCGGTATAAAAAATAAAATTTTAACAAGGCTAATTTCTTATGGAAGTTTATAAAAACAAATTTCTTATAAATTCATTTTTATTCCATTATGAGATTACTTTTATGGTCTTCATTGTTTTAATTAATACTCCTAAATTAAGTTAAAATTAATTAAAAAAATATTTTAATTTTTCGAAAATGCATAATTAATAAGTTTAAGGGGTTATATTTTGATATTTTATCTTAATTTATCGAAAAAATAATCATTACCCTTCAGTATATTAAATATTTCAAATACAATTATAATTATAGTGATTTTAATTACTGAGAATTATATTTTATAAACAAAACTATTCTTTAGAATGTTATAGATGATTTTAAATTTAAGTATATTCAAGAATTAATGGTAAATATTTTAATGAATTAAATACTCTTTACTCCATGAAGTATTTTTTCTCCAAGTCTTTACTTAAACATTTATGTAAAATTATCTCGGTTGGTGCCGACTTAATTTTTAAACATCACCTGCACTTCTTTAGATTTGACACTTATTGATTAGCAATGTACCACTTGAATTCTGGAAGATATTAGTCTAATTCTTGACAGATTTAGAATGTTATTCCTTTTTTATACTTGAAGATATTTTTCTCCACAAATTTGTTAATGAGTCACCTTTAGGCACCCCAAACTTCCTTATTGATTTAAAACTTGCACTAAAAGGACTTCGAACTCCCTGAGTCAAATTCTTCAAAGATCTGGGAAATTGACAATTTGGTTCAATAGTGCAAAAGATTTTAGTAGTTACCAAATGTTATGAGTCATATATGAATAACTATCAGTAGAAGTTATAGAAATAATATTTATCGATATAAAATCCATTAAGAAATAATGATTTTTCCAATAAAATTAAAATAATAAAAAAGTGTCTTATTAGTTTCCTAATAAATCAGAATTTTTAAGTTTCTTTTTTATTTTATTTTTTATTAAAATTTGTCGAAAATATTCAAAATATGAGCAATTATTATAGTTTAATTTTGATAAAATAAAAAAATAATAAATAAATCTCCTATTATTATTGAAAATAAGTGACACCTTTAATTTTGAAATTGATAAATTACTTGATGATATATAACTAAAGGTAAGGTGAAAAGAATACTATAATTAAAGATCTCTAGTATTAAATATATTCTTATTTTTGTTATTGTTATTAATATTGACTGTATATTTATATATTAGTTAGTTGTGCTAAGTACATAAGGTGTCAACAGTTTTTTAATTCAATGTCTTTCAAGTATTTTGTGTGTTGCATGTCTTCAGCTGGGGGAGAGAGTTTGGCAATTTATACCAATGTGCCTCTCATTGAGTGCTCCAGGTCTTGTCCCTTGCCTGGACCGGTCAGCATGCCAACCACCAAAACCTGATCTCTTTTTAATGCTTTCGTTATTTTTTAGAGATGTTTTTTAGAAATTAGTTTTCATCCCTTAGTCTTCTGGTCAAGTGCATATTCATATAGACAAGCTCGTCATCTTCAGCGGTAATAACAAATAACAAATAACAATAATAATTTAATTTTGAAATTAATTAATTAATTTAATTAAATTAGAAATAGAAACTTTATTTATTTATTTATCTATAAAATTAAATTAAGTTATTAACCTTAAATATTAAATTTATTATATTGCAAATAGTGGATCATAGAGCATAGATATTTTATTCTAACAAGTTTATATTTCAAGAATTAAATAAGATTTTTATAATAAAATAAACGCTCATTTATTATTACTCATTTATTTTTATATAAACCTTTTTATTATATAATAATTTAATTTTAATATTTAAAATAAGTATTTGTTATTAAAATTTTAGATCTCAATTGATTAAAAAATTAAATATTATTTAAATCTTGATTATTTTAAGAGAAACTATTTCTTTTTATGAATGTATTACTTATTTATTTATGTTAAAACGTTAATTATTTTCATTATAGTTGTTATTAATTACTCTTATCTTAGGAAATTAAATAAAATTTATGATATTTATTATTAATTAATATTTAAAAATAAAATTTTTTAAATTCTTGATTAAAAAATCTAATATTAATTTTTCAAAACATTTTTATTCTAAAAATAAAGGAGTTTTTGATTTTATTTTATAAAATAAATTTAAATTCTGGAAATAATTTTTAAATAAATTTTTAGCAGTTAAAGTTGCCTAATTTAAACAATCTTGGGTTCTTTCGATGGTGAATTCAAAATTAGCTGGACTTTATTATTGGCGGTACTATTAAATCTCATCCCTGAATCGAGATAACTTTCACTTTAATTAACACGTCTAAATTAAATATATTATATCTCACATTAAAGTTAAAAGATCTCGCTAAATATATGAGATAAATATTACTGCCATAAGTAAAGTCAGGCTTATTTTGAAATCGCTATCAAATTTGCAAGAGATGTTTCAAATTGGACAGCTTTAACTACCAATGATTTAATTAAATATAAATTTAATTTCCAAATTCAAATTTATTAATACAATATTTCTTTCATTAATTTTTTAAAATTAAAAATATTAAAATTTTTAGTAACTTTAAAATATCCTTAAAAAAAAATAACTTTTTTTAAAGATTACATCATTTAACTTTTATGAAATTATAATGATTTATTTCTTATTAATTTATTAATTAAATAATCTTTTTATTATTCAATTATCTATTAAATTTTGATTTATGGATAAATATCTATAGAATTAATATTGAAATTAACGAAATAAAGCTATATTTTATGAATGATGACGCATCCAGATATAGAATTTAATTAATACATTAGTTATAAAGGAAATACAATACCAGGCCATATAAAAATATTATTATAATTTAAAATAAAAATGAATGTAACTAATATGCATAACTTAAATATACTCATAGTGACCCTTCTTTTCTTGTAATAAGTTTTGTAAGTTAATGTATATATTATGAAATTATTGACATCTTGAATTATTTTTTTATTTTTTACTTATTAGTGGAAATACTGAATGCTTCGTGTCATCGATGAATGTAATTGGGTGTGGGGAAAATTAATAAAATTGTGTTGGGTATTAAACTACTGAAATGGGTGTCACTTTCCCTCTTACTCTAAATTATGGTTACATTGGAATTGGAGCATCAAAATCACAAAATGTTCTTGATATGACGGACATAACTGTTGATTATTTTATCAATATATATTTTTTTAATTAATCAATAAATTAGTTATATAAAATAAAAGGGTTTTTTGTTCATAAATTTTACTAAAAAATCATTTTATAGATGATATATGATTTTTGAAGATATCGCCACTACAAAATACAGATTATTAGATTTAAAAAGGGGGGTTGATAAGTGATTTTACCTCTCATCCAAAAAAATTAATTTTACCTCTGTATTCATATCGAATAAATTAATCCCCATAATATCTATTTTTTTTATTTGTGACTTTATATGTAAAATATAGTTGATTTATAAAAGAAATGAAATATTTGTGTAGTTTTTAATTGTAAAAAGAATAAAATATACTTAAATCAAAGTTCATTTTAGTTGCTTAGTGTGCTGTTATATATTATTTTTGTATAATCAGGCAGGCTTAAATTCACCAGTAAAATACTTTATTATAAGACAG
>ARYC01000595.1:0-10136 GCA_000711775.1 Oxytricha trifallax | reverse complement strand
ATGGTTGACTTTATTATGGTTGTGAGTATATTTTATCTTGGCTTTATTATTCGTACATGTGAATTGTAAGTATTTAGAATTTTACTTAATTCTTATAGGTCTTTTGTCAGTAAAGACGGGATTGATAATGCTGATAAATTTAAACCAATTCTGAACTCTGCTTGGCTTACTATCATCACTGTGAGTTATGGAGATCTCTACCCTCAGACATTTAATTCATCACTTATATAGAATAATTCTATTCTTATAATTGCTGCTAATTTTTCGGTCGTTTCTTTGGAGTGCTATCATTCATAGCAGGAAACGTGCTAGTCTCCCTGATAGTTGTGGTACTCTCAAATGAAACAAACTTTGAACCTGCAGAAGTCAAGGCCTACAATACTTTGAAAAAGGAAATGGCTTAGGACAAGGCTCTGGGAAGAGCAGCTGATGTAATTAGAACCAGTATGCGATTATACAAGAGTAAAATACGAAGAGATGGAAGAAGTTTCTCACTTAGATTCATTTTTACAGTCAATTTAAGTCTTAGATTAAGCTATTCAAGAATTTATTATTTATAAAATCTTTATTTTTTTGGTGCTTAAATAATAAGATATTCTAAGAATGTAAATAAGTAGGCCGAGAGTCATTCATTTCCAGCTGCTACTCTGATATAAAACATGATTGATAAACATAAAGAAGACATGGATACTATTAAAGAAGCTTATGATGAATCGCCCTCAATAGCAATGTTTATTTTCTACAATTAATAAGATTTATCCCTCTCTAAACCTAAAACTTTATGATTAAATTCATAGAAAGTATAAAAAATTTGCCATTTTTTATAATTAAAATGCGTTTGGAGCAACTACAAGATAGATTGGATAGAATGGACCTAGCAATGAGTAGAATCTCAAATATAGAGTGTAGAATGGCGCTCTTTTTTATAGATCTAAACAATAAAGTCTAGGAATAAAAAGCTAAACTTAAAGAGATAGAGAGACTTAAAAAAGATGGTGATGCAAAGAAGTAATTATCTGGCAATCTGTCTAAAGCTAATACTGGAAATATAAGTCCGATTATTAAATTGTGAATTTCGAAATTACTTCGATTATTTATAATGAGTAGATTTCACTTTAGGGATTTCTTAATATACCCATTTGTAATAAATCTTTAATATTTATAAGCACTACTATGTAATATATTTAAATTTCTAATTAACTTATCAGCTGAAGATTTAGGAGATGAAGATCCACTAAGCAGACAACAAACTTACCAATCAAACGATGTTGATCCACTCACTAAAATCTTCTTTCCTCAGAAAATATTACCGTCCCTAAAAATCAATCCTCAACCCAGAAAGCCCTTAAATCGCAGAGAATTGGACAAATGGCTTAATTATAAACTCCCAAAATTCAACTTAATACTAATAAAATCAGATCCAATAAAAATATTGGGCTTCATTTTGCATCAGAGTTGCCAAAGAAAACTTGGTATTATTTGTATCGTAACGAATTTACTAATAATCTCAATACTGATGTATATATTACTATTTTATAGTTAATTAATTAAAACATAAAATATAAATAGATTTATTCAACTTTATTTCAAGCATTTTAATAAAATATCAACGATGAACAACCACATAAAAAGACAAAATTCCTAAAATATCAAAAAGTTTAAACAAATAATTAGAATAACAAATCTAGATTGGTTTTGAGTTAAGCGATTCATAAATTCAAAAAGCTCAAGATGATTCTAAAATATTGGACTAAAACCTTGTAATGACTTTAATTGAAGAATAATTTTCATCTTTTTCAGCTCTATATGGAATTGGTAAATCTACTGGTTAAAAATCGCTTAAATTTTTACGGTAATTTAAATGGAAATAATAACAGAGGGATTGGAATTTATAGCCAGAGTGATAACTATACAGATGAAAATTGACCTATTAAATAAGCGAAGAAAAGGAAAATGAGCGTTTCAAGTTGCATTGGTAGACTATGACAACCCTGTGGAAATATCAAAAGTAAGCGTTATTAGCAAAAAGATTAGTAAAATGCGATATAGACATCAAGAGGTGGGTTATCAAAGCAAGATACAACTGCCCACTTTAAGGATATTTTGCTTATAAATATAATGAATTTAGTTCCATGAATATAAAAAGCCCCTTTTCTTTGAAAAGGAACTCGAATTTAATTTTATCATATTGGCAATAACATGAATCATTCACAGAAACTCTAACTAACCAATGGACAGTAAGACTATTAAAATGAATTTGAGCTACAATAAAATTTACAACAGTAACAACTCAGTTAAAATAACCTCTCTATTAATTTAAGTTAGCAGCTTGGAGTTGCTGATAGATTTAAAGAGCTACATTAGAATGAATAATCAAATTTTTCCCCTGATATTGCAAAAATATAGAAAAATTTATGGCTTATAAAAAAATAATAGAATAGTGTTTTCATGTAATAAATAGTAGTTTGATTTGTATGGATTGAATAAGGGATAAGGTAAAAGCCTAAATTTCAATATAAAGAGCGATTAAGACATAGGGGGTAGAGGTAGTGCACAACCTATAGGAAGTTCATTCAATAAACATTAGATGCTTGGGAATCATATAATATATATTACTCATAATTTTATTTCATCATCTCATTCTCTTATCCATTTTGTAATTTATTTATCAAAGCAGTCACAGCATTCAAAACCCCGAAACCCCTTAGTGAGGTTTATAAGTGCTTTGATTAGTAGGGTAAAAAACAAAAAAAAAAAGAAAAAAAAAATAAGAAGAAAAAAGTGTTGGGGTTTTATTAGGGTTAGTAGAGAAATTAGGCCAGTTTGCAAAATGAGAAATAGAAATTAGCGATTTTTGGGGTCTATTTATGATGAGAAATGTTTATATTTACTGCTTAAGCTTAGGTATGGTGCGAGTATTAATATAGACTAACTAAAACCAGTGATGAATTATACAGCCATAGCAAGACTCCTACGCAAGATTGCCTCAACTTTTAAGTATCATTGCTTGTTAGCTGTTTAGCATTTCAATTCTGGTTCTTGATAACATCCTGCAAGAATATAAAAGTTCTCTTACTATCTCTGCGATTCTAAGACTCTTAAGTATTGGGCACGCTTCACACTTGACTAGCGAGCTGTGATGTTTCATCGAAAGTTTCCTGACATGCGCATCTCTCTTTAAACTATCTCAAATATTTATTGAAGGAATGGTATTACTTTCAAGACTGTCAACAGAGTCAAGACAGTGATTGATTTTACAGTGCCATTTTATAGTAATAATTTAAACTATTTATATGATTAAATGCAGAGGGCCATAGATAATAACATCAAGTTCATACACGGTGATAAAGCAGTGTTTACATTCAACACCTTTACTAATAAGTCTTGGTACAAGAAGTATGATAATATAGAAGTGTATGACTTAAAGGTAAAGGTTATTACTCATGCAATTTTAGCTGATATTAGTGAATATTCAGGCTTAGAAACTTATGTTTTTCACCCTCGCTCTATTAAGAGAGAGCAGTATATAGAGTTCTTACATAAACTAAGAGATAAGTACAACGATCAAGAGATCATCCTGTTTGTTGATAACCTCTCAGTTCATAAGACTAAGGAATCTAAGAAAGCTTATGAAGAGTTAAAGATAACCCCTGTGTATAACGTTTCTTACAGTCCTCAGTTTAATGGAATCGAATTCTATTGGAGTTAGATTAAGACTCACTACAAGAAACTCTTGCTATATCACCTAATGCATGATCTACCAATCGACATAGTAGACTTAATACAGAGTAGTGCAAGAGAGTGGGTAAAGACTAGACTACGACATGTGCAAGGAAAGGAAGAATGAATGTTTATTAATAAGTGTTAGACTTAAATGAATGAATTATTTCACATATTAAAAGAAACTCTTAAATGGATTCGGCTTCTCTTTCTTTTCTTCCTCTGGTGCTTTACTAGGACCCATGTTTCTTCTCTTTGTACCAGCACCAGCATCTATGTTCATATCATCAGACTTTTAAACTTCATTATAAAGTCTCTTGCTAACTTAATGAATGGTTTGAGACTTTCTCTCTCTGTTAACCTTTGCATTCTCTTTCATTAGAAATATACCAGTTCCAGGTTTCCCTAAAAAGTTATAAATCAAAGCTTACTAGAGAGATAAGGGTGCTTCTTAAGCTCTGCTAGCCAGGTCTCGCTTATTAGTATTCCTTGCTTAATTTAATCTTCAGGAGAAATAGAGTAGCGTTTCTTATGAGCTTCTTCTATAATTTCTCTCAAATAATCCTCTTTGATTGTACCAAGAACACCAAAGAAGAAGTTTCTTTCAGGCAATTTATATGAGAGTTACTTCTTGCTAGGAAGGTAAATAACCACTTCATCATCTTTCATTGCATCCTCGTATAGATTTGTGACTGAAATCTCTGGGTAGTTAGGTATTTCAATCAGTTTGATTTCTATGTTTTTAAAAGCTTTCTTCTCCTCGCAGAGTATTGCTTTTAAGAATGATATTTTAGTACCTTCCATCGTTGGAAGGAATAGACCAACTGTATACATCGTTGATTAACATCAATTTATTTACCATGCTAAGTAAGGTATCGATAGAGATCCTCCTTGCTTCTGAATCTTGAGATCATTTCTTGAGCATCAACCCTTTCATTTGTTCATTGAATGATTCCATCTTTGTTCCTCTTCCTATTAATGAATTTCAAGTTTTAATTTATAGACTTCTGGATCCTATCCTTTAAATCTTACTATTAAATATGGGCATCTTATAGGAGGTCAACCCTGTAAGGATACGTGGAGAAGGTTCGCAGAAGCTGTAACAAACTTCAGAGATGGAGCTCCATTTTTATCAATTTAGTTCCATTAAATTAGTACTAAATTTGTTTAAATTTAATTAGTACCGGTACTAAATTCGTTTAAGTTTAATTGGTACCAATTTTATAGTACCAAAACTTAATTAGTACCTAGTTTTAATGCAGTAAGGTTTTAATGGAAAAGTTCCAATCTGGTTCAAAACTTAATTGGTACCAGTACCAACCTGAACTTTATCTGAGTTGGTACCAGAATCAAAATTATTAAGTGCAAAATTACAAAAATTATAATTATAAACTGAGTATAAATATGAAGTATTAGAGCTGAGATCAAACCATCATTAATGCTGTAGCAACTCCTATATAGTCCAGCTATAGCTATAGAGGTTTTAAGAGCTTTATAATAGAAATTTAAATTTAAACATGGCGGTCAACTTAAATCGTAGAGCGGCACTTTTAGGAGCAGGTCAATCAATGCTTAACTTTGGTTCAACCAAGAAATAAGAAGTTATATATATTGAGAGGGTGGCAGAGCTAAGAGCTCTTGAATTTGAAGCACAGGTTTTTATTATATAGGTTTAAAACATGAAAGAGAAAGCTGAAATAGAAGTTTAAACATCAATAAAAGATGTTGAGGAAGAAAAGGAACAGCTTCAGATTTAAAGGATTAAAACTTTTGAATGCTAAGACTGCTAAAATTTTTTCTCTACTGATTCCAGTTTGAAGAGACATATGAAAGAGGTTCTCTCTGGAAAGCTAAGGTGTTTTTAAGCATGATAAGGTCGATGGCAGGTACTAGTGCACGACTTGTGTGAAGTCTTATACTCACTCAGCTAAAGTTAAGAAGCATATGCAGTAGTATGACCTAGGTGAGTTCTTGATTTAAGATAAAGAGACTTAGAAATTAGTGCCCGCTAAAAGAAAATCTATTAATCTTGAGACTTAAAAAGAACAACAGGAGAAGCTCAAGAGGCAGAAGCGAATAGAATTAATGAATCAACCTGCTGGTAATGTCTTTTTAGCATGCTTTTAAGAGAGAGCCATGTATATTCCTGCACTAAATGCAGTAGGCCTTAGCAGTTGTATTGAAAACTACTTACATATTAACGTACCTGCTAAAGCAAAACTCATAGTGGTTGATGACTATGCCTACAAGGTATATCCTTTCAGCTATCTCCTTAAAAACGAGCAGTATTTAATTGAGTTTGCTAACGAATATATTGTACTTAGAGAGGCTTAGAAATAAGATTGCAAGAATTTGCTCAAGCTAGATGGTGTTATTTTAGGGTTTGGTTTCATCTCACTAAGGCTAAAAAGTTTGAAATGACTCTCCGAGATTATCTATATTAAAACAGATACCCAGATGACTTGAATGATATTCTATCTAATATGATAAAGGGTGTTAGGAACTTCACGAGCTTGGATACGTTCATAGAGATTTGAAGCCTGAAAATGTTATGCTAAACCTTTGCCCTTTAGAAGTAGTTGTAATCGATTTTAATAGAGCCTTAAGATAAGAGATTGTAACCTTAGCAAAGGTTCTTGGTACTCCGGGTTATTTCCCAATCAGAGAGAAATGGACTAATGTCTCTATTTAGTGGGATTTTTGGGCAGTAGCTGCAATAATTTTAGAGTGCGATATGGAGAGCATGATTTACATTAATGCAAAATATGAAAATAATCAATTAATCTAGCTGAGAAGCACATAAAACAAGATGATGTATGCTAAGAAATAAAGAAGATTGTAGAGAAGATAATGGTAAGAGCTCCAGCATATCCAATACAATCCTTAGACGATATGCTCGAACCACTAAAGAAAGCGAGATTCAAGAGATACAACAAAGACAAGCAAGTAAAATTCGGTGAAATAATTTAACTTGTACTCATTAAATACATATTAAAGTCACATTAAACCAGCGTTTTCACTACTAACCCTTTAAAACCCAAACTTTACGCTATAAATCAAAGCACTAATAAACCTCACAATAGAGTTATGGGGTTTTGATTGTCACGAGGATCACGGAAGCAGTGACCACGAGACCATGCATCTTGTGAGTTGAGGGGTGGTCGTGGTCATGGCTCTATTTTGACGTCATTCGACGAATTAACACTGAAATCATGCATTTCAAAGTGATAGTCACGTGGTCACCGTGGTCATGGTCATGGTCACCATGGTCACGTTCATGGTCACGAAGACCACGAAGGCAGTGACCACGTGACCACGTATCTGGTGAGTTGAGGGGTGGACGTGGTCACTGCTCTATTTTTACGTCATTCGACGAATTAACAGTGAAATCATGCATTTTCAAGTGATGGTCACGTATGGTCATGATCGTGGTCGTGGTCACCTTAGTGAGTTCATGAGCACGAGGACCACGGAGGCAGTGACCACGTGACCACGTAACTTGTAAGTTGAGGGGTGGTCGTCGTAACTGCTCTTTTGACGTCATTCGACGAATTAACAGTGAAATCATGCATTTTCAAGTGATGGTCACGTGGTCACCGTGGTCACGGTCATGTTCACCATGGTCACGGTCATGGTCACGAGGACCACGGAGGCAGTGACCACGTGACCACGTATCTGGTGAATTGAGGGGTTGTCATGGTCACTGCTCTATTTTGACGTCATTCGACGAATTAACAGTAAAATCATGCATTTTCAAGTGATGATCACGTAGTCACCGTGGTCATTTGTCATGGTCACCATGGTCACGGTCATGGTCACGAGGACCACGGAGGCAGTGACCACGTGACCACGTATCTGGTGAGTTGAGGGGTGGTCATGGTCACTGATCTTTTTTGACGTCATTCGACGAATTAACACTGAAATCAAGCATTTTAAAGTGATGTTCACGTGGTCACCGTGGTAATGGTTATGGTCACCATGGTCACGGTAATGGTCACAAGGACCACGGAGGCATGACCACGTGACCACGAAACTAGTGAGTGAGTTGATGGGTGGTCGTGGTCACTGCACTATTTTTACGTCATTTGACGAATTAACACTGAAATCATGCATTTAAAGTGATGGTCACATGGTCATGATCGTGGTCGTGGTCACCTTAGTGAGTTCATGAGCACGAGGACCACGGAGGCAGTGACCACGTGACCACGTAACTTGTAAGTTGAGGGGTGGTCGTCGTAACTGCTCTATTTTGACGTCATTCGATGTATTAACAGTGAAATCATGCATTTTCAAGTGATGGTCACGTGTTCATGGTCATGGTCACCAAGGTGACGGTCATGAGCACGAGGACCACAGAAGAAGTGACCAAGTGACCACGTAACTGGTGAGATTAGGGGTGGTCGTGGTAACTGCTCTAATTTGACGTCATTCGATGTATTAACAGTGAAATCATGCATTTTCAAGTGATGGTCACGTGGTCACCGTAGTCATGGTCATGGTCATCATGGTCAGGGTCATGGTCACGAGGACCACGGAGGCAGTGACCACGTGAACACGTATCTGGTGAGTTGAGGTGTGGTCGTGGTTACTGGTCTATTTTGACGTCATTCGACGAATTAACAGTAGAATCAGGCATTTTAAAGTGATTGACACCAGGTTACCGTGGTCATGGTCATGGTTTCCATGGTAACTGTCATGGTCACGAGGACCACGGAGGCAGTGACCACGTGACCACGTATCTGGTGAGTTGAGGGGTGGTCGTGGTAACTGCTCTCTTTTGACGTCATTCGACGAATTAACAGTGAAATCATGCATTTTCAAGTGATGGTCACGTGGTCACCGTGGTCATGGTCATGGTCACCATGGTCACGTTATTGGTCACGAGGACCACGGAGTCAGTGACCACGTGACCACGTATCTGGTGAGTTGAGTGTTGGTCGTTGTCACTGCTCTATTTTGACGTCATTCGACGAATTAACAGTGAAATCATGCATTTTCAAGTGATGGTCACGTGGTCACCGTAGTCATGGTCATGGTTTTCATGGTCACTGTAATGATCACTGAATGGTCACGAATACCACAGAAGCATTGACCAGGTGACCACGTATCTGATTAGTTAAGGGGTGGTCGTGCTTACTGGTCTATTTTGACGTCATTCGACGAATTAACACTGAATTCATTTATTTTCAAGTGATGGTCACGTGTTCATAGTCGTGGTCACCAAGGTGACGGTCATGAGCACGAGGACCACGAAACCAATGACTCGTGAACACGTAACTGGTGAGTTGAGGGGTGGTCGTGGTTACTGCTCTATTTTGACGTCATTCGACGAATTAACACTGAATTCATGCATTTTCAAGTGATGGTCAAGGGGTCACCGTGGTCATGGTCACCATGGTCACGGTCATGGTCACGAGGACCAATGAAGCAGTGACAACGTGACCACGTTTCTGGTTAGTTGAGGGGTGGTCGTGGTCACTGCTCTATTTTGACGTCATTCGACGAATTAACAGTGAAATCATGCATTTTCAAGTGATGGTCACGTGGTCAACGTGGTCATGGTCACCATGGTAACGAGGACAACGGAGCAGTGACCACGTGACCACGTATCTGGTGAGTTGAGGGGTGCTCGAGGTCACTGCTCTATTTTGACGTCATTAGACGAATTAACAGTGAAATCATGCATTTTCAAGTGATGGTCACGTGGTCAACGTGGTCATGGTCATGGTCACCATGGTCACGGTCATGGTCACGAGGACATCGGATGCAGTGACCACGTGACCACGTATCTGGTTAGTTAAGGGGTGGTCTTGGTCACTGCTCTATTTTGACGTCATCGATGAATTAACAGTGAATTTATGCATTTTCAAGTGAAGGTCAAGTGGTCATCGTGGTCAAGGTCACCATGGTCACGGTCATGGTAACGAACACCGGAGGCAGTGACCACGTGACAACGTATCTGGTTAAGTGAGGGGTGGTCGTGGTTACTGCTCTATTTGAAGTCATTCGAATAATTAACAGTGAATTCATGCATTTTCAAGTGATTGTCACGTGGTCACCGTGGTCATGGTCACCATTGTCACGGTCATGGTCACGAGGTGCACGAAGGCAGTGACCACGTGACCACGTATCTGGTGAGTTGAAGGGTGGACGTAGTCACTGCTATATTTTGACGTCATTCGATGAATTAACAGTGAATTTATGCATTTTCAAGTGAAGGTCAAGTGGTCATCGTGGTCATGGTCACCATGGTCACGGTCTTGGTAACGAACACCGGAGGCAGTGACCACGTGACAACGTATCTGGTTAAGTGACGGGTGGTCGTGGTTACTGCTCTATTTGACGTCATTCGAATAATTAACAGTGAATTCATGCATTTTCAAGTGATGGTCACGTGGTCACCGTGGTCATGGTCA
>ARYC01000594.1:0-13461 GCA_000711775.1 Oxytricha trifallax | reverse complement strand
ATCTTTATTTATTAAATTTTGATGGAACTCTGAACTTCAAGATTGTTTTTAACATTTATTCGGCATCTTTACAAATTTTATTTAATAATATAGTTTTTATATAATATTTAAATTAAATTTTATGAATAAATTACAACCTTACATGCTGTTTATAATATTAAAGTTAACATAAATTATTTTAATTAATTTGAAAGCGAATAAATTGAATCTCTTAATTCTTTTTATTCTCCAAATATTGGATAAATATTATGATGTAATTCAAATATATATAAACCCCAATACGTAAACCCCAATACGTATGTACACATAGAATTTGTAAGTTGATAAAAAGTTTTAAGTATATCGATAAATAAGGAAATTTAAAAGGACAGAATTTAACTTAATTTGAGGAAGCCGATCTCGAGAATGCAAGTACGGTGAAAATGGGAAAAATTTCATGATTTTATTTTGAGGCCATACTTACCAGTCTTATAGAGTTTGACATGCTGATCAAGAATATATGGGGTTTGTACCCTGTTGACCGACTAGGGGCGAAGTTTTACCATTCACACTATTTGTGAGGGGATGCGGTTTTACCTCCACATTTGAATTAAGTTTGAATTTAATTAATTAATAATTACTACTTTAATAATTAAACTAATAATGGAAATCAAAAAGTGATAAATTTGCGATCGCTATCGCACTTTCTTGATTAACAACGCAACCCACACACACTCTACCAATTCACTGCGCTTTGCGCGCATCTTGAAGAGCAACTCACGTCCTCTCGATCCGTGTAATTGATTTTACGTAGTTGCATCTTTCTACAAACTTTCTTTATAAACGCTGCGCTATTTTTACACTGTGATGTTTGTTACATTGAGATAAAAGTATAGCTTCAATTATCAGACAGTAATAATATATGTGCATTTAAATCAATTCACAATAACTTCACTTGCACTCTTTGCAGAGTGCTTTAATACACTTGATTTAATTCACGCTAGTGAAACATACACTCTAATTTGCAATTCTATATCACTTTTTTCCAATAACCTTGCAATATTTTAGAGGCACAAATTCATGCCAAGTTCTATTACAAACATTTTTTATAAATTGCTAGAGTTTTATTTACTAATTTAAATTCAATTATTCAATTAAATTGAGTATCATTCAATATAAATGTACTATCTTAGCATTTAGTATGCATTTTTCAATATTAATGAATTTAAAATAAAGGTAGATATATTTGTTGTTATTTTAAGGATAGACGAGATACTTAGATTATGCTAAGATTTAAATATTTTATAAATATACAAAACATGGTAATTATAATATTTACAATTTTCCAAATTGTTTATGATATAATTTAGCTTTGAAATTCAATTAGTTTTACAGTTTCCTAAAATTACCAATTATAACTTTCTTTCATAATAATAAATTTAATTCTCTGCCTAAATTCAATGTTTTATTTTTTTTAGAGTTTAAGTCAAAATTACAAATATTTACTATTAATTTCCTTAGAAATAAAATTATTAATTTTAATAATACCTTAACTAAAACGATGTGGAACATCTTCATCTTTAAATATAGATTAAACTTAGATTTTAAATTATTCATTAAAGATTTTCTTAACTATTTATTATTTATAAAATGGAAGTTAAAATCAAGGAAAGTAATTTAGAATAAATTAAAATTAAGATTAAACTTAGAATAAAATTAAGTAAATTAAGAAATTAAGAGAACATTGTTTAAGAAAAATTGGCTATATTTAAACTTAGAAATAAAAACTAAAACATTTTAAGGCAAAGCTTGAACATTAAGAATTTATAAGAGTTAAAATTAAAATTAATTATTATAAAACATTTATTTCTTCACTTGTTTTATCTGTAAAGTTTGTAATGAAAAATATGAATATTTAGATTAATTGCAATTCAACTGAGAGTTATAAAATACAATACAATTTATAAATTTTATTAATTATTTCCTTAGGGATTTTACTTATATTTAAAATTTACTTAATATAAAAATTTATTTTTTGATTTATTTATTTCTAATATTTAATTTTATTTTAATTTAAACTTACTAATTTTAAACTGAACTTTGGAATAAATGCTGTTCAAAATTCTACTATTACTATTGCTACTATTTTTGATTTTACTGCTGAATTATTTTAATCTAACTTATTTTACTATTTTAACTTTTAGATTTTTAGTTATTAATAGTGTTGCGACTATTGGTTCTGTAACCAGCTAATATAAACTTACTTAAATTAAATTCGATTTTAAAAATTATATTTGGGCTTCACTGCTTAGGGAAAAATAAATTGAATAGAAATAGTAAAAAAAATAATTTACTTACCTTTTATTAAATAAATTTAAGTACTGTTATCTTAGCAATTGTTAATTTACTTAAAGTAATTAAGTCAAATTTGGCTGAAATTGTTGAAAATAGCTTAGCTCTAAATTTATAAAACATTTTGTTGAATTAACCGAGAAACTTATAGAAATTAATTTAAATTCAAATTTAAACAACTCTCCATTCTATAATGAAGCAAAATACTGAAATAACTCATTTTTTATTTGCTGTAATTTAATTTTTGCCCGATCATTAGGTGAATTATAAGGCAGATTTTATTTTTTCATAAAGACTAATAATTAAATTATTTTGATTTTTTGCTATTAATCTTAATCATACCTCATCATATTACACGAAATCACATCAGGGCAAAAATTATTGATTTTAATTATATAAAAATCAATTTTTAGTTTCAATTTTGTTTTCATTTTTCATTTATTTTTCATTTTGCAATTTATAATTTGCTTTCAAATTTTTTAAAATAGTTTCTTTTTAAATTTTCCATTTCTAATTTGAGAAAAATCAAGAATATCATTCAATAAGTAGAGCATTTTGTAAAAACAATAACATTTTTGGTTGTAGATTTTAACTTATTTTTCATTTCAATAAGTAGCTGAGTCAAGGGAAAAAAATTAGATCTTAAGTTTGAATTAATTTACAAAAAATCCCTCGAGTGAATCAGGGAAGACTCGGAGAACCTCTTGAGAATTAACAAGATAAATTTTTCATTGGCTATAGTAAAATTGCTGGAATCTGTTTATAATTTTGTAACATTTTTAATTTAATATTATAAAAATTAATAAATAATTTTCTGTTATAAGCTAAGGTAATTTTTGAATATTTGAAATTCAGAAAATTTTAATCCAGTAATTTTTAGATTTAATAACTGTAAGAATATTTTAATTATAATATTAAAAATAAATATGTTTTTGAAATCTAATAGTTTTTATTATATAGTTTTATCTTTGACTTATTTTATATTTTAGATTTAAATCTCTATATTTCCTTCAAACAAAATAAATTGAAAATCTAGTTTTTTTTATTAAATATACTGAAAAATTATGTCTCTGCTTTATTTAAACATTTATACATATTTAATAATTTGATTATTTATTATAATAAAGATATTTTACTTTTTTTTTACGATTGATCTGTCTTAATTATTTAAAATTAAAGTAGAAAAGTAAATAGTTTTAGTATGTATTGAAATTTATAGGTATTTTAATTAAAATAAAAATGTGAAGTTTATAATAGTAAAATCTAAATAAATCTCTAAGTTATAATCATCCCTTATTCTATATAAATGTGTAAATTCTAATAAATTATTTGCCAAATTAATTCCCTTAAAACGGAATAAATTACATTAGTAATTCTATTAGATTTGAAATTTCCTAGCTTTACTTATTGTGAAAAGTATTAAATTAAAAAGAGTTAAAATTAAGTTTTCAGTTTTGCCTTTCATTTTCAATCATAGGTCTTTGAGAGAAATTGATTCCAAGGCTGCTGTAAGAACATGATAAAAGCAGCGTCTTACCAAATTTTAATTGATTCTGCTTATATTCATTCCCAGTTCTTTCATAAAAGCTGCCCAATAACCTCTATATTAAAAGTCAATTTGATAATAAGTACTTTGATTAAGCCCTAGTATTGAGGGGATTAAGGTCTCTATTTTTAATCCACGAATACATTAATTCAACTGGTGCAATTCTATAGTGATAATGCCCTAAAAACATTATTGGCAAAGCCAAATCTAGGTACTTATTCATAATACTTTGTGATCTGTGGTAAGGTGCATTATCAAGTAAAATTAAAGTATTTTCTCACAATCTAGTATCAACTGAATCCAATACATTAACTAGTTTACATAAAAAGTACATAAATGAGTGCTAGTTAGTTCATCCATGATTTACTGTATAATACAGCTCTCCTGTACTTGCAACTCCAATAATTAAATTCATTTATTTTAGTCTCTGTGAATTTGTAACTCGATTTTTTACATAAGGGGCAGTCCAACCTCTGTGTCTTTAATCTGTTTAGTTAAGAGTTGATTTCATCAATATTGATAATTCTTCTACCCTTACTTAAGTGTTCCACGAATTACTGGGCTGCATACTATCTTTATAACTTACTACTGTTGCTATTATGAAAAGTTGAAATCTACTTTATTTATTTATAAGTCATCATTAATTCATTTATCAAAAATCTTCTAATCATTTACTTGCTACACCTTAACTATATATTCTTCTGTAAACTTTGCTGTATATCAGAAACCTGCACTGGTTAAGTGTTATACATTAACATATTAACGATATGAGTGCGTGCTCTGCTATGCAATTTCTTATACTTGCTTCTATTGATTTATTTTAGATTCCAGAATTAAGCTTTCTTAACTGGGCTTCTTAAGTACCTTCTTAATTTATAGTGTGAAATGCCAAGTCTATCCATTATTTAGAAATAAGTTAACTTTTCTGAAACTCTTAATCTAAGTGATTCCTCTGCAAGTTTAAGTTCTTTCTCTTACAATTATTTCTCTTTCTTAATTACTTTTGAATTCTACGAGGAACTATTGCATCCAATTGTGTGTGCTAACCAAAAATTGGAATTTAATCTTTTACTTTATGATTATCAATAACTTTGTCTTCAAGTGCTTTAAAATCAAAATCTTAACCACAATCCATAATACTCCTAGGGTTCTAAATCTGATTACTTATACTCAGTATAAAGCTTTAACACTAGTTAACCAAGAGTCTTAATTTAATTATCATTAAGCAATGATTCTTTAGCTTCTTTTTTAGTACTTTCTCTATATTTTTCTTTAGGATCTATGATAAATCCATCGATTTCAAACTCTGAAATTTCATCACGTATTTCATTGAATAATGAAATCATATCCTTTTCACTTACTTCCTCTATGCTCACATCTGCAAGAGTTATGTTCCTCTAGTAAAGCATATTAGTTGTTAAGTATTCTGCCTAATCTTTAGAATCTTCAGAACCACTAGAAGAGTTCTGCTCTTCACTTGAACTATTGCCATCATAATCTTTATCTTCTAACTTAAAGAATTCTGAAAGTCTAGACTGTCGTTTTATAGAATATGATTTCATCAATGGATTCTTAAATTTAATTATAATGAATTGTGTTGGTGCTGGTAGGAATTCCGCTAGCGGAAATTGGATCGTGCTGGTACGACTTCATTATTATGAAAAGCCCTCTCTGATTTTAGTAACGGTAGTGTCTTCCTGAATCGAAATTGACCTATATAAAATGGTTTAAGGCACCTTAATTTTAAAGTTAATGAACCAATAGTAACTTGCTGGTATCAATGTTTCAGAACTCGCCAGAAGTGCAAAAGTAAGAAAGAGCTATACAACTTTCTTGCCCAAGACTGCCACGCTTTCTTACCAAAAGCGGACTCCACCAACATTTATTTACTTAAGTAAATCATAAGAGCAGAGAAAGACGTAAGCCCTAGCTTAACCCTGTAACTGTTAATATAGTACGTAAGAAGAGACGCAGTTAAAGTGTCAGCAGTGCCTCAAATCGATGGACTTACAGTTCAAGACTTTCTCGATTATGCAAGAAGGTCTTCAAGACTGCTGCAATACTTGCCTGAAGAACGAGATTGGGTCCACCTTGACAGATAATGGATCTGCGATTTGCTCTTCACCCTAGACACCGACGGTGTCTCCCAGATGATTCATGATGCAATGCTCTAACGAAGAGAAAAGCTCGAGTAAAGTAGAGATATCTTTATAGAAATGAGACCCGAGTTCGTGGACGCTCTCAGCAGATGCCTTAACTTTAGCAGTAAGTTTACTCTCTCTTAATTTATTGTGTAGCTGAGCGAGGTAAGGCTGTGAATCTCGTTAAGGATTCATCTAAAAGAAAGAGAACCCGTGAATAGTTAGAGGAGGTAAAGGATTATGAAGATGCTTTGAAATAAGATAAGCAAGAATTCTTGCAGTAAACTAAAAAGTTGAAGCAATAACATGATAATATGGAAAGTTAGTTGCTTGACTTACGCAAGATGAAAGAGTAGTTTATGCAAGATGGTAACCTGTAGAACATGCAAAATCAATCTCCAAACATGAGACATTGAGTGCTGCTGCTTCTATTCCTCCACGATTCTCTATACGCTATTAATAGCAAAGACTTGAATATGGTGAATTTCTTTAAAAAATTAAGATAAATCTCATATTCTTAATCTTGGTTTTCTCTCTGAATTTCTATGGTTTATGTCGCTTTTAAAGTGCCTTCTCTCACTCGAGGCTGCCTTCAGCCATCTTTTCATTGTCTCTTCACTCTCTGGCCAGCTCTGTATAAGTGCAAGTGAATGTTTTATCTCTAGCACTGCGACGAGTAACCAACTCTCAATTCTTATTTTATTCTTTGATTAATTCAAGCTTCTGTTAACCTTTCAATAATCTTCTCTTTTAACTTGCAGAACTGCTTTTACTTTTGGATCTCTCTCTGCTTTGAGCCTTAGTAATTTCATGGTGCTACCACTTTAAACTCCTGTGCACCAATTGCTATACCTGCTCGAATGGTTTATCTTGAAGCACAAGGTTTTAACTCATCTTCTATTCAATAAGCTCTATGAGAGAAGGTTAATAAAAACCCAACTTACTTTATTCACCTTATTCTTCAATTTATTAAGGCTCCTTTTCTTCTTCAAGATTATCTTGCTTCACTACTGCTGCTGGGTTGCTTGCTTCACTATAAGCTTTCTCAGTGAGAGATACAATATGTTGAACGATTTCTCGTACAATATTATCTTGCTCCTATTCGTTTGAAAGCTCTGCAGAAATTTATTCTTAAGGCACCTGGTTTTATTCAAGAAAATTTTCCATTGCTTCTAATCGGTTTTATAAAATTGATTATACTTAATTGTGCTTGTGAGCAAGTATAAGCTCTATCTCTTTCTTTTCAACTATTAGCAGCTGCTCTGCACTATCTTTAGAAGCTTGCTTATATAATACTCGCTGCCACCTGCCTTTAGTGTTAAGTCTCCCAATTCTACCAATGATTTATTCTTCAGATCTTTGTGAAAAACATCAGCAATGATTAAATATGAACCACCATTTTAATCGATTTCATCATTAGTTTAGATATCTGTTCCTCTCCCCTGTGGCTCGTTGAGCAAGTGAACCCCGTAGTTTTTGCTTGAATTTCTCATTAAATACCTGCCTTCAAGCACAGATTCAATTGCAGTCGCTTAGGAGTGGTTGAAACTAATGAAATCAAAATCGGATTTCTTTAAACCTATTTCAATAGCACTGTAATTTGTAGAAGCCACTATTAAAACTGGTGAAACAGCTACTTAATCCTTTATGATTTCCTTGATTCTCTGTAAGTAATCTCCTTGGTTTGAACTTATCAGCAAGTCTGCTAACTAAGTTTTCTTATCTCCTTGCAGTTTATCAAGGGTAGGGAATACTACAGGTGTGCTATGCAAAGCTAAACTAAGACAATTTTCTTCACCTTGAGAAAGATGGCTTCCTGAAAATCCTATAATACTTCTTGATTGCTTGTAAAAATTTAGCTGCTTTATATAATGTTGTCAGCAGAGCCATCGAAGAGAATCCAGTCGTATTCATCAACAAGCACGATGCTATCGTGCCACACACTCATGAATTTAGCAGCCTTCATTTTTCTTGAGTTGTGGTTGAGTGAAAAAATAAATGCCTGTATTTTTTGCAAAGAAATTATGGTTTGAATCAAGTTCCATTGCACTGATAACTTTTTAAAATTTTTGGTAATCTCTCTGCACTAAGTGCTCATTCTTGCCAACTATGATTACGGATAGCTTCGTTTTAAGAGCTATAAGAATGGCTAACGCAACGCAGATCAAGGTCTTGCCATTACCAATACCAAAATGTATTAAATGGTTTGCGTGCAAGTTTTCTCAAATATAGTTAATGCACAAAATTTGAGAACTATATAACTTAAAGCCAAGATTTTGCTGCAGCTTTTCTAAGTCATTACTTACACTTAACATTTCATTCCTTGGCTATGAATTGAAAGCACGAGCTAACATGTGCGAGATATTAGCGTTCTCAAAGAGTTGAAGTAAGTCTACAATTGTTTTATCAGAGAAAGCTTCCATATTTTTTGGTAAGTGTAAAATTCTTTGAATTTCAGAGCAGTCGCCATTAAGGCATTTTCAATAATGCTGTTGCTCACACTCACATTCTTTTTCAATTTAAGCTTCTATGATTTGCTGCTGAAGCTTCTTGAACTGCTCTACTTTGCCTACCCACTGCTCGTCTCTGCTCTGCAGCCTTTATGCAAGGCCTTTCATAAAGTAAACCATAGTGTTTGAATCAATAACCTCTTACTTCTGTAAGAAAGTAGCCATAGTAATTGATATATAATCTTTGAGAGCTTCAACTGTAGGAGAGCAAGAGAGAGCACAAATTCTTACGAAGTGCTCTGTATATTCTACAGGTATGTCTCTGATTAAGTGCAAGCCACAGTCTTGCTTGAGTAGAGTAATGAAAGGCACATTCAAGATAAAGAATGAAGTAGGTATTAGCTTTTAAACTTGAGAGTCGACTGCGAATAATTACCAAGTTTAACCCATTAATTGTATAATATAGGGGAGAGTAGAATCCAATTTCTGCACTGGTGCAAGCTGTTTAGTGAATGCTGCAACTGAATTAAAGAGTACAAAGTTCGCTAAACCTAGAGCTTGTCTCGTATTAGGTGAGCGAATTAATAATAAGATTGATTCTTGAATTAATTCATCTTCGATTTTTTTATACTCTTTCTCCCATATAATAACCAAGAACAGCTAAAAAGATACGTGGCTTTGAGTCTTCATCTAAATTATTATTGCTTTAAATCAAATCCACGAGCAATGTGAGAACAAGTTCTCGCTTAGTTTCTGGTCACTAACGTTCTCAAAATTGCTTAGGAAGGAGAAAAGTGACTGGGTGTTTCGAGTAACTATTTCTTGCCAAATGCAAGACCTTTAATAATATTAAGAATTCTTGAAACTTTCGAAGTGCTTTATGAGAATCTCATTGTCAATGATCGAGCCATAGTTAATAAAGAGTTGAGGTAAGGGTTCTTTATTTTGATTTTAATCACTTGCAAAGCTGAGACTCGTAGCTTATTCACTCTCCTTAATCTCTTCGATAGCAGCAGTAATATCTAGAGGTTATGATACCACGGATTTACTCTTATGGCTGTGCTTGATCTTCTTTGGCTTTTGTTATTTATATACTTTCTCACATACTACTTAAAATCAAAAGTTTTATTATAACCTGCAAAATCCACCTGCTACAGCAGCATTTTCAAGTTATAGTTATTTTATTGCAGAAATTCTTTAGCACGGTTGATTTTAGCGCTGTCTTGCGCATTTAACTCACACTTAATGCCCTTGGCTTTAAAATTTTCTTCAAAAAATTTCCATTGGCTTAATGATTTTCAAAAATCCAATCTGAGTTTGACTAATCGGGTGCCTCCTGCGGCACTTGCAAATTATTTATACCTTCTAAATAGAAGATAATATCGAAGATTTAAGCTTACCAGCACTCGCATTCAAAAGTTATTGAAGATCGATTTCAGAGGTTTTCTAAAATCCAGTGGCTGGATTCATCTGATTTATGCTTAATTTTAATGATTAATTCGACTGGATTTTACTATTAAACCACTGGATTATTAAAATTTCGACTGGATTATTGATCCTTAACTATATGAAAAAACACTCTTTTGCTTATATCCTCCGGATTTATGGCTTGCTCACTTCCAAACCAAGACAAATAATGATTATTCACTATAACTCAATAAACGAGTAGCTTAGGAGTTGCCTGGAGGTGGGTGGTTGAAGAGCTGTGATAAATTTTAGGAATTTTCAAGATGGGCCAAACCCAAAATTGGCTTTTTGAAAAAATGTCGAAACCGCGGCAAATTTCGAAATTCAAACCTTTCCCCGTCCATAACTGAATAATGGCCAGTAGAAATGTGAAGACGAGAATATCTAGAAGTTAATGGCACCCGAAATCGAAAATTTGGGTCTTCAGTTTTGACCCTAAAAAATGCTTTTTGGCTTAAGCCAAAGCACTGGATTATAGGGGTCAGACCGGTATAATAGTATACCAATGTTGAAAAATCTCGAGAACGGCCTCGACAACCTACTGGATTTCAAACTGCTCTGAACTTAAAATTAAAAATCACACTAATCTAATCATATTAATATAATCATATTCAAACTTTGTAAGAGCCGTGATAGTCCCAACCCTTCTTTTTGCATTCTCGAGATCGGCTCCCTCAAATTAAGTTAAATTCTGTCCTTTTTAATTTCCTTATTTATCGATATACTTAAAACTTTTTATCAACTTACAAATTCTATGAGTACATAAACCCCAATACGTATGTACACATAGAATTTGTAAGTTGATAAAAAGTTTTAAGTATATCGATAAATAAGGAAATTTAAAAGGACAGAATTTAACTTAATTTGAGGGAGCCGATCTCGAGAATGCAAAAAGAAGGGCTGGCACTATCACGGCTCTTACAAAGTATGAATATGATTAGATTAATATGATTAGATTGGTGTGATTTTTAATTTTAAGTTCAGAGCAGTTTGAAATCCAGTAGGTTGTCGGGGCCGTTCTCGAGATTTTTCAACATTGGTATACTATTATACCGGTCTGACCCCTATAATCCAGTGCTTTGGCTTAAGCCAAAAAGCATTTTTTAGGGTCAAAACTGAAGACCCAAATTTTCGATTTCGGGTGCCATTAACTTCTAGATATTCTCGTCTTCACATTTCTACTGGCCATTATTCAGTTATGGACGGGGAAAGGTTTGAATTTCGAAAGTTGCCGCGGATTTCGACATTTTTCAAAAAGCCAATTTTGGGTTTTGCCCATCTTGAAAATTCCTAAAATATATCACAGCTCTTCAACCACCCACCTCCAGGCAACTCTAAGCTACTCGTTTAATGATTATAGTGAATAATCATTATTTGTCTTGGTTTGGCAGTGAGTCAGCCATAAATCCGGAGGATATAAGCAAAAGAGTGTTTTTTTCATATAGTTAAGGATCAATAATCCAGTCGAAATTTTAATAATCCAGTGTTTAATAGTAAAATCCAGTCGAATTAATCATTAAAATTAAGCATAAATCAGATGAATCCAGCCACTGGATTTTAGAAAACCTCTGAAATCGATCTTCAATAACTTTTGAATGCGAGTGCTGGTAAGCTTAAATCTTCGATATTATCTTCTATTTAGAAGGTATAAATAATTTGCAAGTGCCGCAGGAGGCACCCGATTAGTCAAACTCAGATTGGATTTTTGAAAATCATCAAGCCAATGGAAATTTTGAAGAAAATTTTAAAGCCAAGGGCATTAAGTGTGAGTATTAAAATGCGCAAGACAGCGATAAAATCAACCGCGCTAAAGAATTTCTGCAATAAAATAACTATAACTTGAAAATGCTGCTGTAGCAGGCGGATTTTGCAGCATATAATAAAACTTTGATTTTAAGTAGTATGTGAGAAAGTATATAAATAACAAAAAGCCAAAGAAGATCAAGCACAGCCATAAGAGTAAATCCGTGGTATCATAGACTCTAGATGTAACTGCTGCTATCGAAGAGCTTAAGGAGAGTGAATAAGCTACGAATCTCAGCTTTGCAAGTGATTAAAATCAAAATAAAGAACCCTTACCTCAGCTCTTTATTAACTATGGCTCGATCATCGGCCATGAGATTCTCATAAAGCACTTCGAAAGTTTCAAGAATTCTTAATATTATTAAAGGTCTTGCATTTTGCAAGAAATAGTTACTCGAAACACCAGTCACTTTTCTCCTTCCTAAGCAATTTTGAGAACGTTAGTGACCAGAAACTAAGCGAAGAACTTGTTCTCATTGCTCGTGGATTTAATTTAGAGCAATAATAATTTAGATGAAGACTCAAAGCCACGTATCTTTTTAGCTGCTCTTGGTTATTACATGGGAGAAAGAGTATAAATCGAAGATGAATTAATTCAAGAATCAATCTTATTATTAATTCGCTCACCTAATACGAGACAAGCTCTAGGTTTAGCGAACTTTGTATTCTTTAATTCAGTTGCAGCATTCACTAAACAGCTTGCACCAGTGCAGAAATTGGATTCTACTCTCCCCTATATTATACAATTAATGGGTTAAACTTGGTAATTATTCGCAGTCGACTCTCAAGTTTAAAAGCTAATACCTACTTCATTCTTTATCTTGAATGTGCCTTTCATGACTCTACTCAAGCAAGACTGTGGCTTGCACTTAATAAGAGACATACCTGTAGAATACACAGAGTACTTCGTAAGAATTTGTGCTCTCTCTTGCTCTCCTACAGTTGAAGCACTCAAAGATTATATATCAATTACTAGGGCTACTTTCTTACAGAAGTAAGAGGTTATTGATTCAAACACTATGGTTTACTTTATGAAAGGCATTGCATAAAGGCTGCAGAGCAGAGACGAGCAGTGGGTAGGCAAAGTAGAGCAGTTCAAGAAGCTTCAGCAGCAAATCATAGAAGCTTAAATTGAAAAGAATGTGAGTGTGAGCAACAGCATTTATTGAAAATTGCCTTAATGGCGACTGCTCTGAAATTCAAAGAATTTTACACTTACCCAAAAATATGGAAGCTTTCTCTGATAAAACAATTGTAGACCTACTTCAACTCTTTGAGAACGCTAATATCTCGCACATGTTAGCTCGTGCTTTCAATTCATAGCTAAGGAATGAAAGGTTAAGTGTAAGTTATGACTTAGAAAAGCTGCACAAATCTTGGCTTTAAGTTATATAGTTCTCAAATTTTGTGCATTAACTATATTTGCGAAAACTTGCACGCAAACCATTTAATACATTTTGGTATTGGCAATGGCAAGACCTTTATCTTGCGTTGCGTTAGCCATTCTTATAGCTCTTAAAACGAAGCTATCCGTAATCATAGTTGGCAAGAATGAGCACTTAGTGCAGAGAGATTATCAACAATTTCAAAAAGTTATTAGTGCAATGAAACTTGATTCAAACCATAATTTCTTTGCAAAAAGTACAGGCATTTATTTTTTCACTCAACCTCAACTCAAGAAACAAATGAAGGCTGCTAAATTCATGAGTGTGTGGCACGATAG
>ARYC01000593.1:0-143485 GCA_000711775.1 Oxytricha trifallax | reverse complement strand
TGTTGCAACTGGTTATTCTTATTAGAGTTTATGCAATTCTTTCTGATGTCTTCTGAGCTCTCTGTCTTCTATCTTCGTGACTTCTGTTGACTAGTATTGTTAAAATATAAAAAAAAAGTTAGATATTCTTTTTGTAACTTACAAATTTTGTTGAACAACCAGCTGCCTGATGTCTGCCATTAACTTGATTCAATTCTAATTTATTATTATTATTAATTAATTATATTTCCTCTGTTATTTTTCATAATTGTAAACAAATACATTAAGCTTTCGCTAAAAGTTAGAAATAAAATATAAAGTTAATAAATTTTAGAAAAGAATTGAAACATTTTCTTGCCAAGAAACATCCCTAAGTATTTTTTTTATCATAAAACTGAGCGGGAAATTGAGAAAATTAATCAAGAATAAATCATAGTATTATTAAATAAATTAATCATAAGCATAATAATAATAATAATACTAATTTTATAATTAAAACCACATTCCAACCCAAATTAATATTTTGTAGTATTAATTAAATATATATTTATAATACGTTCTAATAGTAAAATTCCTTTTATTATAGATGACATTTAAATTTAATTATAAAGTTTATAATTTATATTTTCTCATTAATTAAAATCATTATTAAATTCAAGTTAAAAAATTAATCATTTAATCAGTTTGATATATTATAAAATAATGAACTCAATAATCTTAATTGATTTTAAATGTCATCTATAATTAATGAAATATTATTTTTAGACTTATAATAAATATATAATTAAATTAATACTATACCATATATCAATTTGGGTTGGAGTGTGGTTTTAATTATAAAATTAGTAATAATAATTTGCTTATGAGTAAATTAATTATGTTATACGATTATTTATTCTTGATTAATTTCCTCAATTCTGGCGAATATTTAAATTTTTACTCAGTGCTGGGCTCCCTTCTCGTTTCCATGAGTCGTAGACTTCTACTTAATCCGCTTCCTTTGTTTTTCTCAGGACTACCTAGTTTCTGCAATTCATGATATCGTTATTCTGGCAACAAGTTGGTATGATGATGCCCTTGACATCGCCCAGTTACCTCCAGTACTAACCTTTTTGACTTTCCATTTTTTGGACCCCACTCTAAATTCCATTTTCGAAATACCTTTGTCGTTCAGGAATATGGATTCAGTCAAAATTGTATTAAAATTCGAAATATGAAAACCCTAAAATACAAGAATTTATCTAAATAATATAAACATGAATAATTTTTATAATTTAATTTAAGAAATTTGTTTGATATATTTAATTATTATATTTCTATTGGACCAAATTGTAAAAGTTTTATATTTTTGGTACTTGGTACCGATCCTAATATATATATATATAAAATTTCTAAATAAAATAAAATAAATTAAAATTGGTGATTTGAAATTACATTAAGTTTCTATCAATATTAATTGATATTTATTAGTGCTTTTTTATAATAAAAATAAAAATTATGTAATGCTTAAAATTTGATTATTTTTTAAAATTTATTGTTTTATTTGGAATTAATTATAGTTTACTCTTTTTCGAAGACTATGAATAAATGAAATGTAAATTTAGTAGAAAAGTAATTACATTCTTAGTTTTAACTCTTTGATAATACATTAATAACAATAATTAAATAAAATTAATATAATTATTGGGACCAAGTAGTAAAAATATATTAATTTTGCTGCTTGGTACCAAAGTAATATTTAAAAATACCAAAAATCAAACAAATTTATTAAATAATATTATAATACTCTTTGAATCATGCCTCTATAAAGTTATATATTTCTAAAACTTTTATATATCTCAGATTTTTTTCTATTTTGACTGATTTAAGGATCTTATGCGAAATCCTCAACTCACAAAACTATGCCTCTTCCAACTGCCTCAGACTTATCTCAATAGTGATCTCTTCTAAGTATCCTCCAATTGAACCTTCATGACCCCATTCTTTAGTTTATGCTTATCAAGTGTTCTTGTTGTCTTTTTGTCCAGAATTTTCACTATTCGATCCCTTTTCTCCTAACTTCTTCCCTGTCATTGAATCTCTATATTAAGACTTTCTCCTAATTCTAGTGCTCAAGTAAGCTTACCATCATTACCATCCTAGTAATCCAAGAAGTCTACCCCTTCTTCCTTCTTGGCGTGAATTATCTTGCCAAATTTTTGGCATGTGATTCCGGATAAATGTAGGAATCGTTTGAATTCCATTTTTTCTCCCTATTTACTTGTGAATCCATCACCATGAGTGTTGAACTAGGTCAGTTGTTCCAGATATTCAATGATCTTTTTACTTGGGTTGGTTTGTCTAATCTACAGTCTGATCTTACACCAATTTGTTTGTTTAGCGAAATTTCTTGGCATTCGCTTGATCTCACCCCAAGAGATTCCAAGTATCTACTCCTTTCACTGTGTTAGAATCTGGCTTTTACCACTTCCTACCAAAACTCCACCTTCTTATGTCTCTCTTCTCTGAATCTCCCAACTTTGCTGTTGGTGCTTCTCCTCGGCTGATGTTCGTTTATTTAGTTAATCTTTTAAATTTTCCATCCATTAAATCTTTTAATAGTATTTTTATTTAAATTATTATTGTTAATTGTTGTATCTTATCCTTTTATTTCCTTTATTTAAATTTTGTAATTTAATTATATTTCTTATTAATCTTAATGATTTTTATTTTTTTCATTGAATCCTTTAATTTGAATATTTGTAGTTTCTTAACTTTAGATTTTGATCTTTCTCTTTCATGTTTTATCCTAATTTCTTTACGGGTTTTATTCTGAAAATCTTTTTTATTTTTTAAATGTAGCGTTTAAATTCTAGACCTCTTATACTTTCATCTAACCTAGTCATATTGCTTGAACTTCAATCCTGGTTTTGTTATCTATATCTTTTCATCTGTTTTCCCCTATTAGTTTATTGAGATCAACTGTTTCACTGACTAAAATTCAATTTCTCAGATGAGTGGAGTTAACAAATGTTTTGTGAATATTACAGAACTGGCTCATCTTATGGCTTACCAGTGTCCTCCCTTGTGAAATAGCCATTATAGTATCCATAACTTACTTTGTGATGAAGATCTTTTTTTTGTAGTTTTCTTTTATTTATTGACGCCTGACTTTTCCGTTTATTGCTCTACGAGTATCCCCCTTCGTCGAGTCTTATCTTTAACATATTTTTCTTGACCAGTTTTACTATTAAATATGCCCATTTTCAGTTAGATTACTTTTCCCAAGATCTTATTAGGAATGCTTCTTGGAGTTTTAAAAGGAATTTTTATCAAATATGTTTACATTTTATCGATTTCTTCTATCTTCAGATATTTCGCTTCAATGAGTAGAGTGTATATGTAAATTAAAAAAGACCTTATTTGTGCCACCATGATTCTATCTACCATAGTTGGGTTGATGGATTTAGTAAGCTATAAATAAATCTCCGGTTATTTTTTCAATTCACTCCATTCATCCTTTAAGCATTTCTTAGGGATTTTATTTAATATTTCTATTCTCCCTCAATTTTTTGCATTTTTACCTTCTTTAAACCCTCTAATTCTAAAACATCTCCGAATTGATTCGAGTGACTCAGAAATACCGTCTATTTTGTGTGTTTATTTATAGATTATGACTTAACTTAATGTCTTTAAAACATTAGATTTCTTTCTTGGATTGCTGTTGATCCTTAATATTGATTAATATTTCATGCTGCAAATGCAATTATGTTTTCTTTGCCTAATGAGGGAGATTAATTTATTTTGAGAGTGGAAGGAATCCTGGAGTTAAATATTGAAAATAGTATTTGCTAGATTCTACTCCTTTAATTTATCACATTCTGTGTCTTTATATAGTCGTTTTAAATTTTTTTTCTGTTATTAGAATAAAGCTCCTCTATTAGCTTAATGGTTGTCTTATCTTTCTCTGTCTTTGCTCTGTTCTTCAGTATCATCCTTAGCTTGTCTTTCCAGACAGAGTTGTAAGCTTTCTGGAGATCCACATGTAGGTAAGCTTCTTGTTATTTGCTCTGCCTTCTCAATATCTTTAATACTTTATTAATTTTATCATATCCAGGTAAGTTCTTTTGTTTTCTTTAAAATCAACTCTGATAGTAGCCAGTTTTTTAAGCAACTCACTTCCTTTTTTTAGTAGCTTGTTCACAATAATTTTTTCTTTATTTCTTAAAGGTACAATTGACTATCATAGGTCTTGTGTTGTTCACTTCTGAGTAATGTTCCTCCACATTATTGCTAAGGAGTACCAATATACCCACTTTAATAAATTGTGGGATTTCTCCCGACCTTAACCAATTTACTATTTTTTCGCATATGGTTCACAGATAGTTTCTGACTTTATTTTAATTTTTTATCAAAGTCATTTGGGACTTTAACTTTATTTAGGCTACATTCTTTGATGCTTCTTTACACATAGTTTATGTTGAAATACTATTCGAGGTCTTCACTGTTAGTCATACACTATTCAATAATATTTTAATTATTACCATTTTTATTATTAAGCGAGTATAATTAAAATGGGGAGACTGTTAAAAATAAATCAAAAAAGAGATCAAATAAAATTATGTTCATATCAATATACATGTGTTAAGATAAAACAGTCACTAATTTGAAATATGTTTGAGTAGTTCCTTATTTAACTTTAATTAATTAATCAACTATCTAAAAATGGAATTTTTGTTTTTTTTCAACTTTTCTGATTTATTTCTTTTTTAGCGCAGTGATCAAGTTGATGCTGTAGCTGATCTCTAAGTTTTTCATAAATTTTTCATAGATATCTTCAGGGTATCTTCAGGATATCTTCCTTAAAAAATAAAAAAGTGTGGAGACTGTGGAGAGTGTGGAGTTTAGCATCTCTAATAACAGTGGAAATAGCATCAATATCACCAATATTCTCAAAATCAAGCATTATTAGGAGTCTGATTGAAATTCTAGAGAATTTCAAAATTTTACATCACTGATTTTTTCATCGTTTTCAACAACATTATCTTCATCATCATCTTCAATATTAGGTCTCACATCTATGAATTTAAGAAAAACAAGATGTTTTAGAAAAAATCTCAGACTCCTAATAATGCTTGATTTTGAGAATATTGATGATATTGATGCTATTTCCACTGTTATTAGAGATGCTAAACTCCACACTCTCCACAGTCTCCACACTTTTTATTTTTCAAGGAAGATATCCTGAAGATACCCTGAAGATATCTATGAAAAATTTATGAAAAACTTAGAGATCAGCTACAGCATCAACTTGATCACTGCGCTAAAAAAGAAATAAATCAGAAAAGTTGAAAAAAAACAAAAATTCCATTTTTAGATAGTTGATTAATTAATTAAAGTTAAATAAGGAACTACTCAAACATATTTCAAATTAGTGACTGTTTTATCTTAACACATGTATATTGATATGAACATAATTTTATTTGATCTCTTTTTTGATTTATTTTTAACAGTCTCCCCATTTTAATTATACTCGCTTAATAATAAGTATTAATATAATAATAACTATACTTATTAATTAACTCTCTAAATATATTTTAGAGTTTACTCTTTATATTCATTAACTTCAATTTTTCATTATCTTAAAATCGATTAACATCCTTTTAATGTAAATGAGACTACATAGTTCCAAATAGCATTTTTGCTTGAGCCTTTATCTAACCTGAACTAAAAATGTTTGAATAAAATTCATATTGAATCTCCTACTTAGGGGTTCTCCTATTTTTTCTTCTTTTTTTTCCAGGAATGGCTTGTTTTGAAATTTGATAATTTTTGCTTATGCCTCCTCCTCCTAGATTTATTCTCTCTTCATTTATCAGTCAGCCTTTAATAGATCCTGCTTATTTCCAACTCTTAGTTAGTCTCTTCACTAAATGGAGAAATCCTTTAAATATTTCTTTCCAAACTATATCTCATGTCTTGGATTTCGTCATACAACTCGGCTTTCCTTTCTTTGAAGTATCTGTTAAGTCCAATCTTATTGTTCTTATTTGCCCAATCTGGGGGACTAGTTATAACAGTGTTTAGTTTTGCAATGCCTTTCAAGTTTTTTATCAAAATATTTTATAATAGGATTGTCCAAATCTTTTCTGTTAATCTCTTTCCCTTTTCAATGAATGCCTTCCAGCATTATTTCCTAACATCTGCTATTCTAGGACTCTTTTCTTTATCTTTTAGCTTTAAGTCCCTTTCTTGATATTTTATTCTCAGTCTTGCTAGTTTATGGTCTTTAATCTTAGTTAATCCGTTTCCTGGCTAATTTATTTTACAATGAGAAATTTTAATCTTTGATTTCCATTTGTGTGAATTTCCAACTTATGGATTCTACTCTATTAACCCTTTTTCATAAATCTTTTGCTTAACTCTTTTATTTGATAGATAAAGTCGCCTATCACAACTACACTTTAATGTTTGAACTTTAGTTCAACGATTTTATCATATAGAATAGTCCATTTCTAAAATGTTCCATATAAAAAATTATCTTTATGTTTTGATCGTTTTCATTTGAAATCTTCCACTATTTAGTTCAGGTAAGCCGCAATTCCTGGCTAACTGTGTTTGCATTATGTATTTTTATTGTTTGGCCCTTTAATCCTTTGCATTCTAGTTTCGATTTGTCCAGTAAAACCTCGTCTTTTAAGTTCACTTTCTCTCATCATTTGGTCTTATTTCAACTTTGAATTTTCCATCTTACAATCTAGATACCATATACTTAGTTCGAAGGGGTTGGAATGACTTTGCCTTTTGTTGCTCATTGTCTTAATCATTTATTTAATCCTTTATTTAATCCTATAATTTTCTAAGAATCTTTTATTCCTTTCAACCCAGCCCTCAACTTCTCTCAAAGGTTGATATAATTAAATGTGACAGCCATAACCTAGTGGTATACTTAATTTCTCTAAGTTTCTATTGTTGTTATGGCTAACTTAGTTTTTTTGGAAAATATAGGTAATTTTGCTGGCTCTTCTTCGAATATTCAAAATAATCTCTCAAGGATTTTTGCTTCTCGCTTTATTTTTCATCCTTCTGATTAGCATATTCTGATAGCTTCCTTCTTGGTAGTTGATCTAAGTCATTCTTACCTGCCTTTTATTTCCTTGATTTAAATTTATTAATTTAACTAATTTTAAATTAATTATTTATAGCTTAATAATCATTGAAAATGACTTCCTTTCTCAATTTCTAAACATGATTTTCTCTCACTAATTGTCTTTCTCTTCGACAACTCATTCGATGTTGCTCTTGCTTTCAATCAGACTAAATAGCTGATCTGAGATACATTTGAGATTGACTTTGAATTCAACTGAATCACTTGAGTTAAATTACTAGGTCAAAAGTACTGTCAACTGTGTTTTGTCGTTGTGTAGATTAGATGCTTGACTAGTTATTGATGTATTAATTAAACCATCGTTTCTTTTGTGAATACATTAATATATATGATTTTACAAATATTGCTACATCATTTTTCATGAGATTATTCTAACAACACATAAATAAGAAATTAATTATGATAAACTGACAATTGTAACTATAACAATCATATTTACTATTCAGCAATAGGTTCTTTAAGGCAAAGTTCTGTTAGATCTTGAACAATTTATTTCCATAAATTAATTCTTTCAATCGGAGAAGATAAGATACTTCGATTAGGGATTTTCCTGACTAGAATTTATGAAATATTTTTTTATAATTAATTATGGATATGGTATATATATTTTTATAATTATTTATTTTATTAAATAAAGTTTATTTATGTCAATTTAAATCTCATTTTTATTGATTGTACCAATCTGCTCTAAATTATCACAATTATCACTATCCAATAACAATAATTCCAATTATCTTGAATATCCAAGTATCAATTATTGTCATTGACCTGGATTGTATAGTTATTTAATAAATATCTTTTATTTATAACTTAGTTGAGTAGATCTTAGAAAATTCAATAATTCAAATTGACTGCTGTGTCGGCATTTAATCTGTTGATAAAAGCAAAAGGAATCAATCAAAATAAATTTATATTGCATAGAATAATAAATTAGTGTACTTATAATGTTTATTATATATTGAAATAATTACAAAATGGTTATTTAGTAAAATGCTTATAAAAGTTACGCATTAATCTTAGATTTAGACTATTTACTGATAAAACAAGAAACTTAGATTGACTAAAAATAATATTATTGAAAATTGCATATATGATTTCATTGATTTTATATTGTTGTGAAAATTTACATAATTAAATAATTAATAATAAGTAAGAAAACTATAAATAACAATATGTTTTTATATAGTTCTGCTTATTATCAAGCTAAAAAACAGCAAAAAAAAATAACATTTTCATATTAATAAATGAATTGAAAATAAACTTAAATAGCTTAATTAACTCCTACAAATTTTTTCTTGCAATTATTTCGCCAAAAACGAATAAATAGCCACTTTTCTATATTATATGTTTTTATAATAAATGTTGAATGCCAAAATCTTCTAAGATTTACATTCTAGTATCAATTCATCCATTTAAAGATTGTTAATATTAATCAATTAAACTTAAGATATCACTTCATATTATGATATAAAAAGTATTCGTAAGATTCAGATTCCTACTCATTTGCTTAAAACTAAGGGTAGGAAGCAAAACTGGATAAAAGCAGCAAAAGGAGCAGTATTCACATGATTTCGCTGATTAATAATTTTGGATTTAAGTTTGAACAATTTTGAATGAACTTTATAAATAAAAATATAAAATAAATTATTTAAACTAAATTTTTCATTATTATACTTTACAACAATAGCATTATTAGAAATTAAACTAATAAATGATCTCTACTTTTAAAATTTTTTTGTATTTTAATACTCGCAAAAGTAATAAATGTTCTTAATTGTATTTTAATTGAAATAATTATAAATCATTTGATAAAAAATATAAAATATAACACATAAATAAATATTAATGGAATATTTAATGAGTTCGTTTAATAAAAATAGCAACCAAATTATAATTATTTATGAATGTTTCTGATTATAAATTTTATCTAAAATGATTTAATAGTCAACATTATAATTACAAATATAACACAGCATAGAATCTAAGATATATATTATAATATTTATTTATACAAAATTGTGATTTTTATTCTAATTTTAAAATCATACAAAACTTTAAGATAAACTATTTTTAATGACAGATTTTTTGAATTTGAATAGGAAGAAAGTTAGGATTAATTTTAATTTATATTGAATCAGTAATGTTATTAATATTTGGTGCTTTATTTTATAACCATTAACACCTAATATATACCTAAATTAGAAAATTTTTGTGATACCAAAATTCAATGATAAATATTAAAGATATTATTTAAATTATGTTATTAAAACAAGAAAAGAAGGATCCTTATTAAATACAAAATGGATAGATAACTTTCTTAAATAGGTATCTCCAGTTAATTTAAGATTGTTACTAATGATCACCGTACTCAATTTACATCGATTGCATCTTCTTTTAGTCTTGAAAGAATATATATTTTAAATTAAAGTTGTTTGTGGGATGAATCCGAAGTCAAATTTAAGAAATCCTATGTTGTTCCCATATGGAATCTGAAATATGTCAGTACTAATTTTCAATAATAATTTATTAAAAAACTTGAGTAAAATATAAAGCTGATATGTTGGTCAGAGACAATTTGAATTCTCTAAAATAAGTTTAAGTTTATGATTCTGGTTATTTTCTCTCTAATGAGTAAGTCTAAATGCATTTTTGGCAGATTTCGAAACAAGAATAAGACTGAGATGTTCTTGGATCAATATGTATAAAGTGAGCATTTATGGCGAATTTTTGTTGCTCGAGAAGAATTTTTTTTCTTAACAGATGCTGTTAATTAAATAAATAAATTATAATTGAGGAACGAGAATAGTGATGACAATTAAATAATTTAAAAGCTTATTATATATCATTTAAAAAGTCATTATATAATTAAATCTTGCTTTCTTTGAATAAAGGAGTTATTTCTTGGGTGCAAGTGAATAAAAATAAAATCATATTCGAAGTCACCAATCAAATCTCTGCTTTTTAAAGTAAAAAAATTATTATTAGCTCACGAGGTTCAGTCTTTAACAGTAATTAATTTCCTTACTTTAATTATAAAATAATTTTAGAGAAAGGGGAGATTCATATCTGAACTAAATAGATAAAATCTGAATCATAAATATTTTTTTTAATTTACAAATAAGTTGGCTAATATGCTCCGGGTTAAATAAGAATCGGAAAACACGGAGAAACATTTTTTAGTAACTAAAAATTCCTCTCTTAAGTGATGAATACACTTAAAATTAATTATAGTTTTATCAGAAAATTATATAAATTTATTGATTTTATTAATATTATTTGTCCAATTTTAGACAATTTTAAACTATATAACTTTATTAAATATTTAATATTAAGTTATCTTATAAGATTGTATAAAATTAAAAATACATATTTAAACTAAAACAAAGCATTTATTAATTCAAGGCAACTTATTTAAAAGAATAAAAGCAAGGTATAAAGTTTAAAACAATATTAATCTAACAAGTTTAATGTGAAAAATATATAAATAAATGTAATTGAATAATAAAACTGATGTTCATTTTGTGTTTTTTCAACATAAAAAAGATATTGAAAATATTTACTTAGAAATAAATAAAACTTAATTAGACCCAGAGCAAGTGCGTCAACATAATTAAACTAAAAAGAAATATACCTAAATTAAAAAATTATCTTTTTGTTGATGTGTATCTTTGGAGAAGATAATATCGATTTGTTAAAATGATGTCCCCTAAATTAACAAACTAAAAACTTTAAACTCTTACTCAATGAAGTAAAATATTTTTAATAACCATTTATGAGTAAAAGAACTCAATTATACTGAAAAGCAATAATAAATAATTTTTACCTCTTCAGAAGAATTTTTTTTAATGAGAAATTATTGTAGACTTATAACATTATTTTAGGCTTTGTCATGTAATTTACTAAATCAATTTGTAACGATGTGCTCACATTTTTTAAGAGCATGCAAACATGCTTATTATAAGAATTAAATAATGGCGCATAAAATTTCATATTCCAACAAGCATTGGTTATACTATATTTATGGTACTAAGATAGTGATCAATAAATGAAAACAGTTACCTTAAGTGAATTTAATTTTTCATTTATAAGGTAATTTTTTTTAAAAAAATGTCATAAAGTTTTAAAGTAGCGAGATGAGACCTCTTAAAAAAAATGCTCGAATAAGTGAACTATAAACAATGAAGCAAGGCCACCAAAAATACAAACATTTAGAGTTATTTTTAGCAATTGTTAGTATTTTTAATGTTCCACTCCCTTTCTTCGTAACTCCATGGTTTTTCTTGATAATTTATACTTTAAAGTTATTATTAGCGAATAAAAAATTGATTCAATCATTTATTAATTTATTTCTTCTAATATTTCATAAAAAAAGGTCATTTTATAAGAATACTTAGCTGAGAATTAATTTAAGAAATTTTATCTTCACTTAAAGGCTAATCATTTATGGTTTAATAAGAAATTTAAATTAAGATTAAAAAAATTTTGAATTGTTCTTTTGAAAAAATTCCTGATTAATTAATGCCATTATTAAATTTTTTGAATTGCAAATTCTTGTCTTAGATCATTATTATTAATTTAAATGAGTCAGAGTGTACAGAACTTGTTAATTTCTTTTAAAGAGCACGAATTAATTTTAATTTATGTATTAATTTGGCCTCTATAACATTATAATCTTTCCTTAAGTATCTCCCCATGATTTTAATTTAAAAATTAATATATGGGGTATTTATAAATTATCAGGAACCTTTTTTTTGCCTAGAATAAATTAAAATTAACTTTTAAATAAAAAATACACACCCTGATTGGATTATTTGATATTGATAATATTATTGGAGCCAATAGATTTTATAATTCGGCTAATCATTGAAATATTACACCAATAATAAGTAAATTCTTGATTATTTATAAATTAAAACTATCTAAATTGTTAAAAGAGTCAAGGGGTTTAGTATTAAATAAGCATTTTTGACCTATTATTTTACTTTAATTAGTTTTTCGAGATTTTACAGACGAGTGCCTCAGCTTATTGGGGGAAATTTCACTCATTATTAAATAATTTATCACCATTAAATTATCTCTCGTTGCTCTAATTGTTACAATTGATCCTCGTCCCTAATTTAAACTAAATTTTACTTTTGCTATGATGAAAATATAATTAATGCTCAATTTTTTGAGTGGTAAGTGACTGACTTTAATTCAATATTTATGTGAATTCAATATTTTATTGTCAAAGAATCTTAATTAAAATTAAACATTAAAGATATTGGAAAATTTAATTCTTCAGATCATTAATTTTTTACCTCCTTTCTAGTGCAAGTGCTTATGACCTTTAAGGATTAAGTGCTTGTGAGTTTCTCGTATATCAGTAGAAATTAACAAATTTTTATTAATAATCCATTACTTGATAAAGGTCTTTGGTATACTATCAATACCTGACATTGAAGCCTATGCAGTCGTAATTCTCCGTGCTGCCTCATGGATAAGGAATTAGTTAAATTGTAATATTTATATTCAGTGTAAACTCAGTTAAAATAATTAAAAAATGTTTAATTTAAATACATCAAATTCAAAAATATACATTAGATACTTAAAATGTATGTATTTTTAATTATGTTTATGGTATATTATTGTAATATAGTTTAAATCATATAATATTAAGGTCCATTAATTTAAGACGTTATATTTATAAATATTTAAATATATTTTGACAATTAAAAATAAACTTTATTTTTATTCTCATTTAATGCTTCTTTGGTAATTTTGTAATAAATATCTTTTAAGTACAAAACTTTAAAAAATAAAGTATCAATTTTTAATTTATAATAATTTATTTTACTGAGTATTTTTTAATATATTAAATTAAACTTATGAATTATTTTATTTTTATTTTATTGATGTGTTTAAATAAAAATAAATAGAAAGTAAATATAAATATATCCCATTTTAAATATTATAATATTTAAATAAAACAAATTTATTAAATAGTTATAATTAAATTAAGAGAATGTTTTCATTTATATAATATTTTAAATATTCCCAATTTCTAATCTATTTTGACTGGTTCTATACTTTTAAAATCAATTTAACATTAACAAAGTAATTGTATCTATAAAAATGAAAATAATTCTAATTTCTTTAATCTTTTATTAAATATATAGTTTATTATACATACATTCTTCTATTTATTTTCATATTTTTGATGTCTACTTCTACTAAGCAATCAATTAACTTATAATTATTTATATTTCTTAATCTAATTATCAATTAGCTGTACCTTGCTCAAGACCTTTGGAGGATTTAAAATCAAATAAATAGTGAATTAATTTTTATATATATACTTTATTATTGCCAATGAAAATGTTAAGTCATATTTTTTTTATGTTTCTTAAGTTATGTTTTGTGTGTGCCCACAGCACTCAAGCATAATTGTTAATGTGATATTTTATACTCTTTTTCAAAATGTCTTGAGCAAATTATTAAAAAATATCACATCACAAATTTAACTGCAAATTTTTCTATCGCTGTTGTGTGAACTTGACTGCTGGATCATCCTTCGTCAACAGAAAAACCCAATATTGCCGAATCATTTTTAAGATTTTATTTTGGGGTAAAATATTTTATCATTTTTTAAGGATGCGCTTAATTTTTTAATTTATTATTGAAGCTAATCTGTATATTATATCTCATATTTATAGATCTTAACTTCTTCAATTGATTTTATTTAATCTCCTAAATTGTTAACAATAAACTTTGAAGTAGTATGAACTTTATATCTATTTTTTATTATCTATCCATTTTGAATTATTATTATTATTATTTTCTACAGTTTATTCAGTAACCATTTATAATCAATTTTTCAATTATAACTGATTATATTTCTTTTAATATTTAGCCATCTTTATAATTTCTGAGTTGAATCATTTATCGAAGTTAACTTTCCCAATAAATAATAATCAACATTCAGCAAACTTCTAAATTAATTTGAAACCAACCTTAAATGAACTATCTAAACAATTGAATGTTAACTTATTTTTATAATTGATTCTTCATAACATATTTCATGTGGCATAAATATCATAAAAAGTTATTCTGTTTATCCTATGTTTAATTTAGTATCTAATAATTTTATTAAATGCCCATTATTTTATCTTTGTTACCTAATCTAATTCTGGCATTTTAGTATCTAGTTATTGAAATGCTGATTGCAGTTATTTTATACTTAATCAATTGTGTTTTTACCATTTAAATATACAATTTATTGATGTAAATATAATTATTATTTACTCAGTTTTATTAATAATTTTTGTTAGAAATCATTTCATTTTAGATATAATAATAGATTAGTCTGGAGCACATTAATATTATTATATTTGGAGGACATATTAACTTGCATATATTTATTATATGCTATTGTTTATTATTTTACATTGAATTGTAGACACTTTATTTTTTCATCAGCTGCTCTATTAGTTAGAATAATGCTATTAATATTTACTAAGTTTTAAAATGCTATTTATCTGCTTTGACTGATTTTTATGAAATTTGTGAATATATCAGTGAAAAAAATATTTAAGTTCATTAATAAAATAAATCTTTTCTTGACCAGTAAAAAGATTAAAAATAGTGAATATACAAATCTATAAATACATAGTAACAAATATTATACTTTCTTGTAATTTACTTTATATTTTATATTAAATAATTAAGAATCTGAAATTTTTGAGAACTTTAGTATTTTAACTTATTTATTTTTACAACTTAAGCAAATGTTTTATTGAAATTTTTAGTTTATATCTCAAAGTATATTTATATAATTTTAAATGGAAATGAAGTTTGATTTTAATTAAAATCAAAGTAAATTTATTCCTAATATTAAACATGAGAAAATTTAAGATAAATTACTATTTAAAGTATCAAATTTTTAATGATGAAATTTTGTAAAGTATAAAATTAACTATTTATCTAGTTTTATATAGAAATTAATAAATTTGATTTAATTTATTTGAAAAAGAAATTATATATATAAAATAAAAATTATAAATAAAAACAATGAGATATTAATATTTACAATTTAAATATATTAAAAAAAATGGGCGCAAGTGATAAAAATTATAAATTTACCAATTGCGTCCATATTTAATATAATAATATAATTATCAAACAAAATTATAAAAAGTAATTATAATAATGTTACGAGAATGCTTTTATTTATAATTTTTTATATTTTTAGAATTTAAATATTCGCGATTTTATTATTTAGATTGAATGTAGAGCATGACGATAGTTATTAATGTTCTGTTTTACTTTATATTATGAAATTAATCTGGGCAAATGAAAATGATCTCTAAAAATATTAATATTCTTTGTCGAATGACTCTATCATTTATTCAATTTTTCATTTATTAATATACCAAAGCAATTTTTAAAATATCATTTGGACTTACATTGATTTTACTAGTTTTATTAAGTGCTTATGATTAAGGAAATATTTTAATTTTTGATTGAGAAAATTATAGAATTACTTTGTATAACCCATAATATTTAATGAAATGAGATAATTAATTATTATATTTAAAGGCAACCTATATATCATCTAACAATTTTATTTTTACAGTAATACACTTTATGCCTTAATTATTAGTTAGCTTGTTTTGTTTATTATATATGGTTATAATATTATAAGGTATATCTATTAATATCACTACTGTCAAACACCATATAATTATTTATACATTTCTTTTATACTCCCATATAATGAAATTATATTGTAATGGTATTTATTATATTCCATAGAAATTCAGTCTAATTACTACGTTAAGTATAAAATATTACTCTTTTCAATTCTTTAAAGGGTAAAACTCTATATATATTAATGACAATATCCATCGAGATTTGTTGAAGCGCTTGTTAAAAATAGAATTTATTGTTGTATCCGTATAAATCTTAACATGAATAAACAAAATCCATCTAAGATAAATATTTATCATTATACAGATTTTATTTTAAGAATAGTTTAATACAATTATTTACAAAAACATACAGTCCATATTTTTATGTATTTCACTCATAAGAAATTATCTAAATCATTAATATTATTTGATTATTTCTTTTCTTGTCATTAAATAGGGTTATTGTTTCTCTATATTCATTACAACTCAAATTGATTATAGTCCTAGCCAAGAAAGATAACAAAAGTTTCCATTTTTGATTTTTAATATTTTTAAATATATGTTTTTTATTTATTTTTATCTTTCAATTATTAAAAATATTCATATATCAATTTAGCTCTAAAAAGGTCACAAGTTAATCTTTTAAAAAAATTGTCCGCCAGACAATCATTGATAAAAATTATCCACAAAACAATCATTTGTTAACATTGTCCATCGTATCATATATTTGTGTATATATTCCAAATGCAATATCGAAAATCAGACTTGGATATGGAACAGTATTCTATGTATCCCTATTAAATACAAAGGATCCATTAATAAGGTAAAAATATCGTTTTATAAGTCAATTTGAAAATTAATAATCTGAACTAAGTAGTATATAATAAAGATCTGTGTTTTATATAAGCATTATTTTGATAAATTGTATGATATTATATTCTGTAATGGTGGGCCTCCCTCTTTGCGCGATTTGTAAAGTACATTGTATACTGAACATCTTAAACAAATAGTGATTTTGTGCTCTTCAGTTTGTATTTCCGTAGGTTAGCTGATATCTGTGTGATTTTAGTAGATTCCGTGAGATTTTGTTGCATCTGCGCTTATTGAGTCTCTTACTGTTGAACTACCGCCCACTGTATATACAGTGTATCTCTAGTAACAACCTGTAAAAAACACTTACTTTTAAGTAAAATATTTTTAAAATAGGGTGATAGTAGAAATAACAGATGAATGAAGAATCAGGTCTTGCCAAGTCTTAAATAAGTTTTGGTAAGTAATTTTTCTCTAAGTAGAATTTATTTTTAGCTGAACTTATTTAAGTCTTGGCAAGACCTGATTCTTCATTCATCTGTTATTTCTACTATCACCCTATTTTAAAAATATTTTACTTAAAAGTAAGTGTTTTTTACAGGTTGTTACTAGAGATACACTGTATATACAGTGGGCGGTAGTTCTACAGTAAGAGACTCAATAAGCGCAGATGCAACAAAATCTCACGGAATCTACTAAAATCACACAGATATCAGCTAACCTACGGAAATACAAACTGAAGAGCACGAAATCACTATTTGTTTGAGATGTTCAGTATACAATGTACTTTATAAATCGCGCAAAGAGGGAGGCTCACCATTACAGAATCTAATATCATACTAATTTATCATAATAATGCTTATATAAAACACAGATCTTTATTATATACTACTTAGTTCAGATTATTAATTTTCAAATTGACTTATAAAACGATATTTTTACCTTATCATCAAAGATATTCAAATAGGCACCATATATATTACAAAAGTAATATATACAGATCTATCTGGAACTAAAGAATTAAAAAGAGATTTCGATAATACAGGATAGCAATGTTTTGAAAGCTCCATTTTAATCAATTTTAATATTTTTAAAAATTCTCAAAGTAAACGATGCTCATAACTAACTAACTGTGTTACGTGAGTTTGGCATAGGATTAAATTTTAATATTTTTTTCTTTTTTGTATTATCCATTGATTAATTATTAAATTAAATTCAAAGATATATCATTATTTCGTTAACTCTTCAGGCTTTAATTAACTTTGATCTTTAATGATTGGTCCTTACCAATATTTTTGCCGTAAAATTAATAATTCTTTTGTTTGTTATCCCCAGCCTGTAAAGTTTCTTCTAGATTGTTTAATCTCGATTTTAGTATTGATAAATACAAAAAAATCGGTAAAATAATTTGAAAGAAATAGGTAAACTGATAAGAATTTTTTTATCACTATATTTAATTATATATAAGAGGAAAAATATGGGGGGTACCTGTAACACACCCACTTTTATATAAAAAAAATAAAAAATAATATTTGTCTCACTAACAAAATTTTAGTCTAAATCATGAATTGAGTCACTTAAAGTGTTTTCAGAAACACTCTGGGGTAATAAGACTTTAATAGATAATCGATTTATGATATAATTAATAATATTTAAATTATCTTTCTACTTTTAAATTAGTGAGAGAAAATTTTTTCTGAGTAAATTCCAATTGTCACTTGTAATACACATTTGATTTGGGAAAATAAATTATAAATTATTATATTTATTATTAAAAGAGTGGCAGTTAACTTTCTCGAAAGCTATAAAATATCCTATTTGTTTGAAAAACAAATCAAAATTAGCTGGAATTTACTAATTGCGTTTTTGCAGTTCCCCTCTATCGCATTCCCAGAGCGAAATAACTAGAGTTAAATTTTTAAGTGATTTGTTTTATTGATTTCGTTAAAAAAATTTAACTCTAGTTATTTCGCTCTGGGAATGCGATAGAGGGGAACTGCAAAAACGCAATTAGTAAATTCCAGCTAATTTTGATTTGTTTTTCAAACAAATAGGATATTTTATAGCTTTCGAGAAAGTTAACTGCCACTCTTTTAATAATAAATATAATAATTTATAATTTATTTTCCCAAATCAAATGTGTATTACAAGTGACAATTGGAATTTACTCAGAAAAAATTTTCTCTCACTAATTTAAAAGTAGAAAGATAATTTAAATATTATTAATTATATCATAAATCGATTATCTATTAAAGTCTTATTACCCCAGAGTGTTTCTGAAAACACTTTAAGTGACTCAATTCATGATTTAGACTAAATTTGTTAGTGAAACATATATTCTATGTAAATAATGTGTGATCTTTAATTTTTTAGAAATAATTAGCTAATATATAGTAACAAACTCTTTAATAAAATTAATCACTAGGCCCATTACATCCTCAGCTAATTAATATTGTAGAAATACATTTGAATTTGGAAAATTAATTATAATTAAATTAATAATAAATCAAAATCGTGGCAGTTAAAGTTGGCCAATTTGAACGATCTTGGGCTCATTCGATAGGAATTCAAAATTAGCTGGACTTTATTATTGGTGGTACTATTTTATCGCATTCCTGGAGCGAGTTAACTCGATTTAATGTGAGGTTATAATTTATTGAATTTAGATGAGTTTAATTAAAGTCGAGTTTTCCGCTCCAGGGATGCGATAAAATAGTACCGCCAATAGTAAAGTCCAGCTAATTTTGAATTCTCTATCGAATGAGCCCTAGATCGTTTAAAGTGGCCAACTTTAACTGCCACGATTTTGATTTATTATTAATTTAATTATAATTAATTTTCCAAATTCAAATGTATTTCTACAATATTAGCCAAAGGCTAGCAAATAACTCCTCTCTGGTGCACTTTGTGCCTGATGTACCATAACCTTCTTTAGCTTCATTGAATGTACATTTCAACTCTTGATTCTCTTATGCTCATTGTCTCTCTGAATTTGCTGATAAGCTTTGACCAGATGTACGCACCCATCAATACTAATAGTTGAGTACCATTACATCAGGTGCATTAAGCAAATTTTTCCATATTGTCTTTCAATTCTTTAGGAATATAGTGATTGAATTATCATCAGCTGGAAACTATAGTACTACCTATATTAAAATAAGTCAATAATTCTTACAATCTTACTTTGAAAAAGCCATAGTATCATCATTAAATTTAATTATAAATATTCTCTCTATTCTGCGATTTAGATCTCTTCTTTGTCCATCTATAATTGAATAAGGAAAGCTTTTACTACATTAAAGAATACTTTAAATATTACTGATGTAAGAGAAGATTCCTGAGTTCGGTGCTACTGACTTAAACTGAGATTCATGAGAACAGTATTTCAACTTATACCGATCTTTATCCTCATAAATCTAATTAAAATGTAAAACTTTATGTTTGCTTAAAGTATACTTAAAGTCAATAAACTTTCCAACAGATAGCAAATCATGCTATAATATTAATATTGTATATTCAAAATGAGGAAATTGTAATTTTTAGATATAAATTTTAATTTAACTAATTAAAACAGCCACTAATTTGCATGAGGTTAAATAGAATTTGATTTAGTAATTATACAAAAATGTCTGTAAGAAATGGCCGTTACTGCACCAACTTCAATAAAAAGTTAGAAAGTTCGAATCCTCCTTTAGAATTTCTTTATTTTGAGTTCCGATATTATTTTGAACTTATTTTTATACGAAAATAAAATAAATTCCAAAGGAGGATTCGAACTTTTTATTGAAGTTGGTGCAGTAACGGCCATTTATTACAGACATTTTTGTATAATTACTAAATCAAATTCTATTTAACCTCATGCAAATTAGTGGCTATATTAATTAGTTAAATTACAATTTCCTCATTTTGAATAAACTATATTAATAATAGAAAAAAGAGATTTTAATATTATTTTCAATATATTGATGAACTTACTAAAGCATGTTATAAGCTTTATCTCTAATTATCTAAGCATATTCATAATTTTTCCAGCCCGCAAAATGTTACCACTAAAATTTGATTAATATATCAAATCTGATATAAGTTTACCTATCTGTGACTTACTCTCTAATACCAGATTCATCTGAGAATAATTATTGCTTTTTCTGAATAAATAAATGCTGAAAATGAGAGTATTCTATGTCTGCTTCTGCTAATTGCTACTTAGAAATGCAATGATTCAAGCTATACTTCATGCATATTCAAAAAGTCGAATAGCTTAATGACAGAGGCATAGTAACTAACTGGGAAAGAATTATAAATATCATCAGATAGACTTCTCCCATCTTCATCCTGATGCTCGACATTTTTAAATCATAGTCATATTAACTTTTATTAATTAATTAAAGTTCACACATTATCTACATAGATTTATTATTTATTTTTCTGTGTAAAAGTGGGGTGTGTGACAGGTACCCCAAAAAAATGATATTTATCTTTGCATTTTGTGAATGCGATGATTAGCGTATACAAATTTTGTTAGTTATGTCTTTTATTATTATAATTTTTTTTTATTTTCAAAATCAATCTTATTATAGCGAAGAGCACTAAGTTTAGTTTAATTTATGTTATTATATTATATTATATAATTACTGATTTTTTCCATAAGATTTAAATCTAATGCACTTTTTATATAAATGACTAACTACACAGAAAAGTATCCCCAATGGAGTGATCAAACGAAGTTTTAGTTATTAATTCAGATTCTCTGCCTTCTTAATAGTCAGTACTTTGGATATGGTAATTTTTTGAGTGGTGTTTTAACGTTACCTCTGAAAAGGTCAGGGAATATAGTTTTATTAAATAAATTTCTGGTGATTTTAGATTGCTTTTTTATTGAATTAATTTGATTTGGGAAATAACTAATAATTTTGTAAAAATATTAATCTAAATTCGTTTCAGTTAACTTTGTCCAAACCTAAACAATATGATACTTATTCGAAAAATTATTAAAAATTAGCTGGACTTTACAAATGGTGGTACCCCTCTATCGAATTCCCGTAGTGAGATAAATTTAATTTAATTTTGTGATTTGTTAGTTGATATTGATGCCCAAATTAAACTCGAATTATATTTATAAGAAATGCGATAGAGAAATACATCTTATATTAAAGCACATCTTATTTTAATTCTTTATTGATCAAGTACCATCTTTCTAGAGTTTGAGAAAGAGAACTGGCACAAATTTAAATTAATATTAATTTATTTTTTATAAATTTATTTCTACAATATTACTTATAAAAATATCATTTTCAAGAAGGCTTTGCTTGAGCATGTTCAAGACCTATCTCATCATCATCTTGTTGTAGATCTTTAAATATTAAACTTCACAAATCATGGTTTCGATTGTTTGCTTAAAATGCTACATAACTGGCACCAGCAAATAAGTCTAAACATAGATTTGCTTACTCAGATGAGATCAAACATGACAAATTATGTACTTTTTTAGGATTTTTTTAAGTTTTTAAAAAAGTTAAGTATCATAACTTGTAGATTAGTCGCAATTTCGCATTTAAAACGATTAGTAATATCACTTTAAACTCATAGACTAAGCTTTTATCTGGGTTTGGGATTTTTGGTTATTGCTTATGATAATATTTAAACGAAAAAAATTCATCATACTTTTATTAGATTTAATAATTTACTAGTGTCAACTTTTTAATTTGTTTCATACTTATACTAAAGCATATAATTGTAATTAAACTATAGTTTTTTATTCTTTTTTTGCTCATTAGTTTTTAAGTATTGTTTAATAAATTATTTTAATCAAAATATAAATATATATATATATAATATATATATACTATATTATATATATATATTATAGTTATTTTTTAACAGTATTAATTTCAGGAAGGCATTGAATGATAATGATAAATTTAGTTCAAGATAAATTAATTAAAGAATATTAGGACAACTTAAGAACTTTAACATTTTGAATGATACTTTCTAATAATTATAAATTGAAATCTTTAAAAAAACCCCTTCATTCCTTCAGTAATATTCACATCTATCTCAATTTCCTATAGTGAACTTTATAGTTTTTTTGTATTACTCCGATTAGGCTCTGTCAAGCCAACGAATTACCGCTTCTATCAGGTTCTTACATAATAATAAGTTATTATATAAATATATGAAAATATAATTTTCTCCGTATAAAATAATTGATTATTTATAATTCCATAATCATTTTTATTAATTATACTACCAATTAAGAGATAGAAATATGTATATTGTAGAAATAGATAAGAGATTCTCACATTTGGAATTGCTTTTTCATGTTAAATGATATTTTAAATATTTTTGTAAAAACCACTCAAGATTTAACTTATGTCATTTAACTCTAGTAATATGAAATTAAACATTTTTTTATACCATAATTAATATGTTCTTATTTTATATAATAAATATATTTCATCGTTTATTAATTTTTTTAGATAGATAAAAACAACTAGAGCTATTAAAACTCGCAATAAAAAACTAAGAAATTTATTATATATTGCAATTATTTAGAATTAATTTCTAATCTAAGTTTTATTGTCCTTGTTATCTTCAACTGCTCTTCCTTATAAAGGTTTAAGTTTATCTCCCTTGATTTTCTTTAACGAGTTTCCCCTCGATCAAATTATTTTCTTGTGCTTTTTTTTTCTTCATTTTTTCTCACAAATTATTACTCTTCTCTTCATTAGTTTTGAATGAGTTTAGATTTAGAAGTTTTTTCATCATCCTTTTACTCTACTCTCTCAGTCCCTCTCTGATTTAATATAATGCATTCACATCTGCAGATTGTCCTTGATTCTACACTCTTAGTGATGTCTGAGTTGATGTGGATAGTTTTATAATTTCTCCCATTCAATTAATATTTTATTTAAATTTAATTGTATATAACTTCCCTATTAATACTTTGGCTTCTTTGCTATTTTTCCTCATGGGAAATTTATTCTTATTCCTTAATATTTTTTAATTCATTTCTTCTTATGTTGTATTCACTTGTTCTGCTCTATATTATAACTTACTGATAATATCAGCCAGCCTTATACGATTGCTCCAATATTAGTATGAGTTATATCGTCAATGCCGATTATCCTGATATCCCTCTATGTTTTTATTCATCTTTTGTGGTTCCTTGCACCATTGACAAAGTTGCAACTTTCCATGTAGAATGAGTTGACAAATGTCTTGCATATGTTGCATTAATAGGTCATTCCTTAATTCACTACTTTCGTTCTATTTCTATATTTAATACTTTTATTAATTATTTGTTATTTATGTTTAAATATCATTCGAAATAATCATCTTTATGTTTTAGGGTTTGCTTTACAATTTGGACATTTTACTTGTAAATAATATGTTGGGATTAATTCCTTTTCTTTTATTTTTTAATATAATGCACATTGTATTGAATAATTATATCTTATGCTGATTTTATTCTATCAACTTAGTTTCTTTAAATAAAATCTATTTCTTAGTAATCTATCAGAAACTTATTTCTATTATTGTAATTAATAAATTATTGTAGCTAATTAATAAAAATATTGAATGAAACATAGTTAAGACAATAATCATTAACACAACTATCTTATGCTATTATCTGTTTATATTTATTTTGGCATTGTTTTAATATTTTAAATGGTTTATTGATTTGGACATAAATTTTAATTTGAAATATTGCTACAACTATCAATATCTTGTAATATAATAGGCAAATTATCAGTTATACATGGTAGTATAATGCCTCTTAGGTGCTTCAAACTCGCATTCACACCATAAAATATATGACCAATTGAACTATATCATTTGAAGAATAAAATGTACCTATTTTTAATTAAAATTACATTATAACAATTACCCATATTTAAATTAATACTCTAAGCTTGTTTATTATAGTACTTAAGTTGTATTTTTAGTTGTTTAATCTTCGAAAAAGCTGATTCTCATCCTTATCTACATCGAAATTTATTTAAGCTGAAATATCTACATATGCCGTTATAAATCTATGCACTAAATAGTAGCCACTTTTGTCTAATTTATGAACATTTATGGGGTTTGAGATTTTATAATCTAAAGTTTATTATTTGTTTAAATCGTATATTATCTTATTTAATTGGAAGCAATAAAATAATTAATAATGGGGTTTAAACCAGGCAGCTAAATATTAACAGAAAGTTTCACACTTTGATGTTTAGGCATCTAAATAAATCTAACCAAGGTCTTTTCTATTCTCTAAATAATTAGAATTTGAATAATAAAATATAAGGGGTTTATTATTTTTTAGGTAATCACAAATTGCCCAAGAAATTATACATATTATTATTCTAAGTATATACAAATATTATTAGTATATTCTTTTCTAAATAACTTAATCAAAATATATATTTGATGCTTTTATATTTAAGCATTAGCATGTATATTTTGTCATATTTCTTTGCATATTTATCTCCAACTATCCTAAAATATTTTGAATCAGATTCTTAAATTATAATCTTTTCCCCAATGATTGGAAGCTTAATATAGAATAATCTTATAAATTAAAATACATTATATTCGAGTTAGTTATAAGCTAAATCTTATTATTCATTCAACACTTCTAATTATTTTTATTTAGGATTTTTCATAATTATGTTTTCTGGGTTTTAATACAATGCTAAATTATATACATATAGAGTGTTTACTTTGGATCTATCAATAATTACTACTAAATTATACAATTTAATATTTAATATTTTTCAATTAATTGGATAGAATTATTTGTTGGAACTTTAAGATTTATTCAACTGGCTATTAATTTATTATTGTAGTAATACATTCGAAATTGGGAAATTATAATTAAATTAATCAAAATTAAAACAAATTAGTGGCAGTTAAAGTTTGCCAATTTAAACGATCTTGGGCTCATTCGATAGAGAATTCAAAATCAGCTGGACTTTACTATTGGCGGTACCCCTCTATCGTATCCTGGAGTTAGTTAACTCATCTTTAATTTTCCATTAAAATCATCTAAACAAATCTCTCAAAATTAAAGCTGCGTTATCTCTCTCCAGGGATACGATAGAGGGGTACCGCCAATAGTAATGTCCAGTTAGTTTTGAATTCTCTATCTATCAAGTACCATATTGTCTAGGTTTCCAGAAAGTTAACTGCCACGAATTTAATTATTAATATATTTGATTTTAATTTAATTTCGCAAATCAAATGTATTCCTACAATATTTTTTTATTATTTACAATTTGTTAAATTTTTAATATATCTTGCTTTTGTACTTTATCCTAGTATGTAAAAAAAAAATGGTCCAGAGTAATATTAGATGATTATCTTCATGCCGATTGAAGATTGCCTATTAAATTATCTTCTTACTATGTTTATTTTATTTAAAATTAAAAAGTGATAAATTATAGAAATTTTTTACCGGATTAAATAATAAATTAGATAGGTTATTGTTTTTTGTGAATATATTGAGGTATAAAACATAATGAGTAATAATTAGCCCAGTCTTATTAATAGCGATAACAATAGAAATACGATAAAATCATTGTAGTTTCTGATTAATTTAGAAAATGGCTTATAATAACGTGTCTGATTTATGGCTATTGAATTTAAACTTCTAGTTACTCATTATAAAAGAGAAGTCCATTTTATTACAATAATTTGAAGAATTAATTGATAGGCAATGTGTCAATTCTAAAAACGCCTTATAATCATATTACTTTTCATTAAAGAACATATCTATCTATTCGATACTATATCCACCAATTTATTATTTAATGATTAATAGGTCAAATTTAATAAATTAACATCACTAAGATACATTAGAGTTTATTTTATATAAGGTTCGGGTAAAATATTAGCTATGTAAATATCTTTTATTATTTTATATGTGATATAATTCAATTCCAATTTCTTAGCTAAACCAGCATCAATTTAACATCTTTTTTTTGGGATTACTCAATTTCGACTATATAGCAGCCAAAAGACTTTATTAAAAAATCAACTGTTATTCATAAGCCAGTCATGTTTCAATAATATCCTTTATTTACAGCAAACATTAAAGATGGAGAATTAATCTATAATGGAATAATAAAAATTATCTATAGTATAACAGCGTGAAAAATGACCATCTTAAATATTTAGTTTTATTCTACCTCTTAACACTTTAACAATAAATTTTATTTTTCACCATTATAATAATTCCCAGATTTGATTTTTAGTCAACTATCTAATTATACAATTTCCCTTTTGCTTTGTATCATGAAAAATTGAACGAAATGATGTCTTCCTTTAGTACAATTAAAGACAATATATACTAATTATACATATTGATAATGAATTTCTTAAATATAAGAAAGATATTTTATTTAATCATAGAAACGTAAAATAAATTTTTAATTAATTAACTTAAAGTAAATGTTGATTTTAAAAGCTACAATTATAAGATTAAATCTTTTTGAATGAAACAAATCTCTTCACTTTTACCCTTTTAGCAAGATTAGTATATATACAAATAATTTATAAAATATTCTTATTGTTTAATTGCTAGCAATCAAACCCCAAAACCCTTTCAGTAGTTTGATTGATTTTTGATTGATAAAAGTAGACTATTAGTGCATACATTATTTGGGTTTTAATAGGGTTTATGTAGGGGTTTAATGTTTAAATATTAGTCATTTAAGTGAGTATAACAAGCGAGTTTTTCAAATATTTCACACAAGCATAAGCGTTTTCTGAATTTATCTTTCTATGTTGATGTTTTATTGTTTCTATTGTTAATTAATTCTCTTTGATTGGCTTGATAATAGTTGAATATGCAAGTTCTCTGAGACCTCAATTTATTTTATTTTTATCGAGGTATTGCTTGATTCTTTACTTAGAATCTCTCTCACCCTTGCAGCTAAAGTAATTGTTTCTTGGCATGCGCTCACTTTAATTATTTACTATTAGAGCCCAGATGTCCCATTGAACATCTCCGTCTCTCCAATCTTCTCTCTCAGGGAAATATCCAGGAGTACCATATACATTGCCAAATTCTAAGATGTTGAAAGTTCATCATAATTTTCTCTGGCTTTAAGTCTCGTTGAACATAGCCAAGCTTGTGAAGCTCTTCAATACCCTCAAATATTTGCTGCACGATCTAGCCAATTTATCTTTAGCATCAATTGTCAGATAAAATTTCTCTGTAAGTCATCTCGAGGAGAGGAAGTCTGAATGCAGCATGATCTTTTCCAAGTAGTATAGCATATAGCTAAATAATATGCTTACACTCTCTAAACTTTGCTTGTTAAAGAGCATTATACTCATTAGCGCATATGAACTTGTCATCAGCAAGAAGGTAATTGAATGGATATATTTTATAGGCATATTAGTCATCAGTGATGACTCTTTTCTCTACTATATCCTGAAGATTGATGAGCTTTAAAGGCAAGAATATATGTCAATAATTTTTAAGATAGGAATCTGCATCACCTCAATTTTTACCATGATTTTATTTATCTCAGAGACAAGAAAGTTCTTGACTGCTTTCTTCATTTTGACTTACTTCTATACTTAAACTTTAAGAGACTCGACATAATTTCTTGATCTTCTTTTTTAAAGGAATATTTTTCCTGTGGGTTCATGAATTAAGACAAAAATTTGATTGTGCTTTTTCTTTAAGTGCACTTTGATGTCTCTTGTATGAGAATATGGCTCTCACAGGAATCACAGATATATTTGCCAACCTTCTATTCATGCTTTAGATATAACCTTGGCATATCGTTGTGTATATCTCTCAAATGTCTTTTGTAAGTTGACTTGTAGAGGAAAACTTTATAACATTCTTTGCATTAATAGTTTACATTGGCTTGTAATGATTAATGCTCTATGGTAGGTTATTTAACTTCCTCCTCAATTTGCTCAGCTTCTATAATGACCTCCAGCTTAATTTATATTTAAATTTCAAAGCTATACTGGTCAAAGATGTCATAAGTGGCCTCCCACTGAGTACCAGCGTCTTTGATCTCTACTTTTATTGGTTGCTGGAATGATAATTTTTATTGACTTTACCCAAGTAATGCCGCTCTTCTCAAAAGGTTAGCGCTCATTTTAGTTTTCTGATATATTTTATTATAATAATGATAAAATATACCTTGATAAACTATAATAGTAGAGTATATGACGCTCTCGTAGATTTTTTGCTTAGAGGTAAGAAAATAAAATAACCATAGAAGACTGGAAATTGAAATATTTTATGAGAATTTTATACATTTTAGTAAATTAAAATACTCCTAATGAAGTTTTGTTTCTCTTGGTGGTAAAGTTATTAAACATTTTTAAATTTAATATGCTCCTAATTAAGTTTTAGCATTAAAATTTAACTCCTAATAAAGTTTGAACTTAATTTGGAGGACCTCCTAAAATAATTAAATATTATTATGAGCAATCTAATGGAGATAGATTGATAAAAATGGAAACCATTCTGTGAAACTTGGAGTAAGTTTTTCAATGCTTCTCCGCATATCTTTTCAAGGTTGACCTCCAGAAGGTTCTCCCTATTTAGAAGTAAGATTTTATTAAACTCAGAATGGATATCCATAATTTTAAATTTCATTAACATTTCTAGAAAGAGGAAGCAAGATGGAGTCTATGAATGATGCATGAGAGAATTTAATCTCAAGATTTAATAGGAAAATTTCGAAGTAAAGAGGACCTTTAAGATATTTGGTTTAGCAATGTAATTTCTTAAGTAAGATTAATAAATCCATTATAGTTGGATTGTTCTTGCCGACTTAGGAGGGAACTAAAATCTTATTCTTAAAAGCCTTACTCAGTGAAGAGAAAAAAGCTTTTAAGTCTAATGAAATTAGGATGATTGAAATTCCTAACTACCCTGAAATATCAGTAACAAATCTCTATGATTTATGAGTGATCCAAATGTTGCTCTCTACCTTCCATCAAAGCTGCAACTCTCTAATAAGTTGCCAGAAATATACTTCTTCTTTGGTATTCTTGCAACTCTGAAACCTGAGTACTTAAATGAAGTTGTAAGAAGCTCATAAGAAACTCTACAGTATCTCTCCTGAATAAAAAGATAAGCAAGGATAAAATCAGTGAGACCTGGTTATAGGAACTGCAGAAGCATCCATTCATCTCTAGTAAGCTTCGTCTTCTAATTTAATAGAAAAATCTGGAGCTGCTATATATTTGATGAAAGAGCGCAGGAAATTAAATAGAGAGAGAGAAAGTCTCATGTAAAGCATGAACTTAGCAAAAGATTTTCAAAGATTTATAAAGATGAATATTAACGCAGGAGCTGGCACTAAGAGAAGAAACATAGGCCTAACCAAGCCTTAAGAGGAAGAAAAGAAAGAAAAGCCAAATCCTTTTACGGGCAAATTTAATATGTGAACTTATTCATTCGTTTAAATCTAAAACTTATTTATAAACACAAAATCTCCCTTCTCTTACGCATACTTTTGCTTTATCATCGCTGACTCTTTTAGCAGCACTCTTAATAAAATCTACTGTGTCTATCTTCAAGCCGTGCATCAAGTGATAGAGTAGAAGTTTCTTGTAGTGTCATTTCAATAACCCCCAATATAATTCAATTCCATTGAACTAAGGACTGTAAGGAACATTAAATACAGGTGTTATGTTTAGTCTTCATATTCCTTCCTTGAGTCTTTAGTTTATGATCTGAAAAGTTATCAACGAACAGAATAATATCTTAGTCAGCGTATTTGTCTCTGAGTTATTGTAAGAACTTTATGTATTATTCAGTCTTAATTGAGCGAGTGTGGATAAAATAAGTCTCGAGGCCACTATCTTCACTTATTCCACCAAGAGTAGCATGAGTTTAAACCTTAATCTTTTAATCAAATACTTCAATGTGGCTATATCTTTTATACCAAGACATTGATAAGAAGGTATTTAATTTAAATATAGCTTCATCAGCGTTTATGAACTTTATAATATTATCTTAATCCCTTTGCATTTAATCGAATATATAATTTAAATTATTCTTATAAAATGGAACATTAAAGTCAATCACTCTCTTTATGCGATTGACTGTCTTGTAAAATATTCCGTTCTTTATATATATGTTAGCTATGGATTATGCAGAGATATGAATCTCAGTGAATTGGCGATAAACATAACAGCCCTCTAGGCTAGAGAGAAGTGAGCCCAGTATTTAAGAGTCTTATTATTAATAAAATAATCGATGAGATGCTGCTAAAATTTTAGGGGTCTCTAGGCTTATAATTAAGATGCTATCTCTTTAAATTCAATGTTAATAGACAGTGAGATCTCACAGTTGCTTGAGATTTATGGAGCAGCCTTGCTATAGACTTATAATTCAGAACAGGTTTGAGTTGATCACTATAATCATCGCAACCATAACGCAACTTAAAAAATAAATCTATATACACTGTCATAAACTGACCCCAGACCATGCATATACTCACTTAAAATACTAATATTTAAACATAAAACCCCTACATAAATTCTACTAAAACCCAAATAAAGTATGCACTAATAGTCTACTTTTATCAATCAAAAATCAATGAAACTACTGAAAGGGTTTTGGGGTTTTGAATGATAGCAAACGAATCTTTTGATTGACTCGAATAATTAAATTATAATTTTTTTTATCAGCGAACTCAGAATATGGAATATCTTGTGCTTTTACAGAAATATAATATTATAGTAGAATGGCTCTATTACTTTAATATCTTGATAATCTATTACATTGATAAACAGTAAGGGAATTACTAGGAAAAAAGAAATAAATAAAGTAAATAAATACAAGTTTAATTATTCACTCATACTATTTATCTAAGGAATAATTAGATTATTCCTTATATTTATCCATTTTTTACACTTTTCCTAATGATTTATTTATAATATATATGATTTATAAAACTTATTTATTTTAAACATGAATAATTACCTAATTTTTTGTATTTATCTATTCTAAATTCAACGCCAAATCAATCATCCACAATTTAAAAAAGATACTTATGTATAACTATTATTTAAAAATATATTATTCCTAATTTTTAGAAAAACTTTCTTAATTGCATCTTTTATAAGTAGCATATCATTAAAGAATTCTGGAAATTATTTAACACAAATCAAAATCATCATCATCAATATTTGTAGATAAACAAGCATATATTTATTTTCTGGTAGTAATCGTCAAATACTTCATATTTATGTTTAAAAATACATCTATCTAACAGATGTGGATTTCACGTTCTTGAATCAGCATTTAAAGCCAACTTTAATAGAGAACTAAGCATATATTATCTTTAGGATTCATTTACAGCTTAGATTTGATTTTCAATTTCTTCATAAAGATTGATATTTTTAAAGGCGTATAATCAAATATTTTTTCCATTTGTTTTTTTGTTTTAAATTTTCAAACTATTTCAGGAATAAATTAATTTGTTAGCTTTTATTTCACTTAGATTAGTAAATAAAAAAATAATAGATAAAATTGCGAATAAAACAGAGTATGAAATCAATGTTATGTATTAGAATTATTTTCGTTAGAAATTGAGAAATTACTAATCTCATATTTATACAAATATATTATTTATATAATAATAGAAATACAATTTCTTGATTTTACAATTTTGTTCCTCATTTTAATATTGTATTTTTATTTAGAATTTTAGTCTTCTTCTATTTCAAGTTATCTCTTTTATTATTTATCAAATTTTACATTATAATTAAAGGATATTATTTCAAGGATTTCCAATATCTTAATTAAAAATTAAATGAATTTTTTATCTAACAGTATGATATCAACTATTATGTCTTAATTAAAATTTGTTGTATTATATTATTTATGATGTGTAATATATTATCTAAAGTCAATTCTTTTTTACTTATAGGTAATGTTCAAGAGTAATTAGAGATTTATTACAAATTTTCCTCTTTCATCCCTTATTTATCTGATGTCTTTGTAATTTATCAAGAGTAAATAGGCTCTGTTGATTCGAGGTTGGACACATCTATAAAGACCTCGAAGAACTCAATTTAAAGTTGGGAAGATTTTTAAATTTGTCAATTATCACTTTCTTATCAGGAGATCTCCGTAATTTCTTTTCAAATCTGCCTCAAATCTTCCTCATCGTGATATTTAGCACAATTGATTGACAAGAAACATACACTTACACTTGCTTTTGAGTATCTAAAAGGACCTGGAGACGTCAAAATAATGAATTTTAGGCCCATTTCTTGTATAAGAAATAGAGTATTTTTAAAGTTAAGGTAACAAAAACTTATTTCTTTTCAATTTAATTTTTATAATATATTTACAAAAATAGGAAATTATGTTTATAATATATTTTATTGTTCTAAAATTCAAACTGCTAGATAAATCTTAAATCTCATTCGCTTTCAAACAAATTAATATAAAACTACGTTGGGGGTAAAATTATAAAATATTAAAAATTATGATGAGCATTAAAACATGATTTTGTAAATCCTTGAAAATATACAAAATCATCTCTGCAAAATTACATAGAGAGCTTATCAATAATTTATATATATATATTATTATATATTGCTATAAGAAATGTTTTCATTCTATTTTAAATGATTTTTCGGATAAGAATATAGTTTCATAAAGAAATGTTATCATTAGTCTAACTTAAATTTAAAAGTAAATAAAAAATATATAAATGGAATTAATATTACTTGATTAAAACATTACCAAATTTATATTATAAATTCCTTAAAATTAGATAGAGTATTAACTTAGTATATAAATGAATGGTATAGTAATAGGAGATTAAAAGTAAATTAAATCAATTTAAATTTTAAAAATAAAATTGTACTTTAAAAAAAGAAAGTACTTTAATATTCACCAGAAAAATTAGTTGGAAAAACCGGTATAATATTGATGAATACTAAAGATTGGTAAAGATTTTCTTAAGTAAAATAAAAAAATTGCCTTTATTTGTATAAACGTAAATTAAATTACAACTAAAATACAAAAATGGAGATGGTTACAGGTTTGTTTGGAAATTAAATACAATAATTACTCTCAAATTATATTTGAAATTGATTATTTTTAATATTTATTTGATTTCTAATTTATTGTTATTACCTAACTAACGAGTACTAGAACAATCAATAGAAAAACTACTTATATCGATATATTCATCTAGCATTAAGTGATTATTAGGTGTCAAATTTATATTAAATTGTTTTCACTTAAATGGCCTAAATTATTAAATTATTTTATATTTTGAAACAAAAGTTTGAATATTAAAATGAATAGGCAAATTTGAATTTAGAATAAGTTGAAATGTTTAATTACTATAGAGGCTTAAATATTTTAAACTCGAGTGGTCTTTTAAATATTCTCTTGACTTTCTGAGTTTAAACTAATATTATTTTTAATTTACGAAATATTAATATTGTTTTCTTGATTTATATGATAGTAACTTTTTATTTTGAAATATTTATGATTGATATTAACAGCAAATAAGATTATTTGTATAAATGTTCCATTTTTCCCTCATAACTACTTAATCTAAAATGATTTAAGAGCCTTCAAATATAGTGAAGATTTAAGATGGTACCAAAATACCTCTTATAATATAGATAGACTGTCTGATTTCAAACTGTTCTTAGCTTCTAATGATTCATAAAAAGCTTGATCGGAAAGTATGATTCATGACGAATAGTAAAATGTGAGTTTCTTTAAATGTAATAACCAGAATTAAATTAACATCAACAATGAAATTTTAGGTGAGATCTAAATATACAATAATTTAAATGAGCCTTTTCTTCATACTTGATGTAGTATAAAAAGGGAATAGAAATTTTAAAATTGTATCAGTGATCTTAAATTAGAAGAATTGCTTTTGCAAAATTTAAAAATATTTTATTTCCCATAATCTGATTATATTAGTAACCTAAAGTTGAATGCAAATAGGGAAAACAGTAATTAAAATAAAATTTACTTCTTAAATACAAAACCTTTTAATGATACATTTCACTTAGAATTATAAAGAACAACGTTTAATTATTTCCTTCTCCTAATAATAAAGAAACTTATTATAAATTTTATTTTAGTTACTTTTAAACTTCACTTAGGCAATCCATTTTTTTAATTTAAAATTTAAGGAATTATTTTTAATATAAATATATATATTATATTCTTACGATAATATAAATTATACTTACAAATCTTTGATTCTTTGTAAAATAACGATTATGATTCTATCCATATAATTATTTAGTATCTATTCTAATTTACTATTTTAAATAATTATTATTATAACTGTTTAATCATTTGCGTTTTTCATAATAAAAGTATCATTAATAAAAGTTGATGTAGCCATTATAAATTGAACAAGTAAATATAATCTAAAAGTTTTTATCAATTAATTTATTGGAATTTATAATATATTCATAAATGAGAGGATAATGAAATAACAAATAAATTAATAATTGATGAAATGCTTTAATATTTATAACTTTTTAATTTGAAGATGTGTCTTTAGCAATCATCCACCAAGTTTAACTTAGCTTTCATTGTCATAATCATCAAGAATCTGATCGTGCTCAAGTTGCTATTCATCTTTCTCTTTCATACTTTCACCCTCATCCTGCTCCTGCCTTCCATCATCATTCGCTGTCTTGATATTTTCTGAGAGTTTCTAATGCCGCTATGCTCTTGAGAATCTTGCTAACTGCTTTTTGTTCGAACTTTATCGTTATATGTCTTAATCACTTCATCTTGATCATGGGCTGAGTCCTTACCAGCGTAGATGTTCCAGTAACGATAGTCGTTGAGCTGTGGTCTCTTCACAAAATAAATGTTTCCACTCTGGTTCGGTTCTTACCATACGCAAGGTTCTAGTAAGTCAATTTTATAAATATTTACTAGAAATGAGTGATTATTTAAGATTGAAATCTCAATATTTACTAATAAAATTATTTAAACCATACTTTATTCCTTACGATATATAGAATTAGAGTTAGAGTTTGTTGGAGTGTTTTTAAAAAATTCATTCACAAATTTTAAAATATTATACAACAACATTATAATTTAATTGACAAATAATTTATTTTTCAATTTTAGTTTTTAATTATAAATTGTTTTTAAATTTATCACTAAGAAAGTGGAATATAATAGTACGATAACAATAATATATTAACTTAAAATTTTTGTTGTTTTATTAAAATCTAATGATATATTTTAAAGATATAAATAACACTGTATCACAACTCAATCTAAATCTTGATTAATTAATCTTTGTAAATGTATTTGATTTTATTTAGTGATTAATCTACACTAGATTTTCTTGGAGTCGTTATTATATTTTACTTTGGTATATATAATGTTCTTGAGAGCCTTGGCGTCAATGATTTCCAGTGCTATGTAGGTTTCTCCTTTGCTCAACGGTACCTACAGGTACTACTGGTGAAAAGAAACTTGGATTTAGTTCGCGAATACTCCATTTTATTAAGTTTGAAAGTTTCAACAATTTTAATTTTATAATAATTTTGAAGTTGATTTTATTTTAGTTTAAATGATTTGCGCATTAAAATATTTAATACTAAAAGCCTCATAACTTACAAAATTTCAGATGCAGAAGAATCCCTTGGCAAGAATAATCCTCAATCCTGAAAGTATAGTTATCCGAGAGCAATTTAAAAATCTCATTAGCCTATAGTCAACCACAGTGAAATTGCTACAGACAGAGATTAACCAAAAAAACAATTAATCATAGAAAGTTCAAAAATTGGAAAATGAGTGATTCATGAATTAAAAGAGAGGAGTAACCGAAATTACTCTCACAAGATAGGAAAGCATAAGATTCTCTTGATCGGGCATTAGACTTGAGAATTCTTATAATTTATAACTGTTGTTCAAATATATCATAGAGAAGGTTTCTCCGATCATGCATGAATCCTCTCAACAAATTACTGATTTATTCTGCGATATCAGCAGAAGAGTATTCATCCATGAATACCTCAACTCATTCAATTATGTTTTACCGACTAATAAGCAATTTAATACAACCATATCTTCGGTTGACTTAGTGTTCATTAAATTAATCTTATTTTTTAATTTCTAGGGATCACAAACATTTTACATATTATGAGAACAAGGATTCCAAAGCCTATTTATCAGGCTATTTTAGGGAATAAATTTTATAGGGATTTCAGGATCAAGAGGACACCCACTATAGTTTATAAAGTGGCGCAGATTTCTTTTGCATGAATAAAAAGAGAATACTGCTTATAGAATGATTAAAATTTATTTGAATTTTCATATATGAAATAGTCATCAACACTTGATACACGAATAATTGCTAACTATATTTAAATATATTAAAATGGTATGTATCTTTAATATAATTCGAGGTATGTTCCAAATAAATAGAATTAATAAATTAAGTTAATATATTCTAAATATAAATTAAATTTAGTTATAAAAAATTGATTGTTTTTTATCATTTAAAGCATATATTTACATTTTTATAAAACCCCGTTAGTCAATTAAGAATGAAGATTGGGGATTAAGAATAAAGAAATTAAAAATATATTATTATTGGCTAAAATTAATTATAATTAGGCTAAAAACAAATTTACGCACCCTGATTGGTTTATTTTATAGAGACAATTATTCGAGCCAATGGCTTTAATAATTAGCCAAAACTTTAATAATTTACGCCAATAATAAATATATTTTAATTTTACTAATCATAATCCCCAATCTTCATTCTTAATTGACTAACGGGGTTTTATAATTTATCCCGCAAATAATGTTGAATATTTTTTAATCTTCATGTTTTTACACATTTTATTATAATTTACTTGTAAATTTAATATTGGCTAATTAATTAATGAAAAATAAATTTTTAAAAATAAATTTCATTTATTGTTTGAGATTAGTAGCTTAATTTATTAATTCTATTTATATGGCACGTATTCATTATAATTTCCCAGAAAGTCTCAATATCATAACCTTTGATGCTTTAACTGAATCGAACGGAGTTTAAAAGTAAAAAGATATTAAAATAGGAATTATCATTTTGCTACTTGAAAAGTGATTAACATTTCTTGAGCCAATTTTTGAAATTACGGTGCTGTAATTTTTACCAGATTTTTTTCAAAGCAATAAAGGAAGTTCATATTAGGATTGGATCACTTATCAAAAATATTAAAGTATTAGAACGACAGTGAAATTCGATAAACTAAAGAATATTCAAGTCATCTGAGAGATCACAGTTAATGAACGCAACATTTTAGTATAATCCAGTAGGATATTATAAATGTAGAGATAAGGTAGTTTTTCTTATAAAATGCTAAAATTAAATCGATATCAGCCAATTTAACATGAAACTAACACTTATTAATCTCCCATTTCACCAAATTAAGTTCTTTTTATACTTTATCTCTGTTTCCTATATTATATATATCTTTAATACGAGTCAAATCAATGTCATTGAGTCTTGGGATTCTATCGTCATTTTATTGTAATCGTTACCCAAATATATTGTATCATCATTAACTTAGAATGTTATCAAAACATTTATAGAAAGCGGTCTTAAATTGCTGTTCAGGATTTTGTTTGTAAGTATAAAATAAGAATTTTTAACCTTAAAAGCGTTAAAATCTGTAGAATCTTTCATTATTTATAAAATATAGCCACCATTTCCCTTCTTTCTATCTAATTACGATGGGATGCATCATCCAGAATGGTCAACTTGTGAACTGGTCTCTAAAGATGATAAAATGTATTTTGATTATCACTTTCTCAGATCTCTTGCCAACTGTTATATTGCCCAGCAAAATCTTAATGTAATCTCGAAGTTGGGTGGCTCTGGAATAAGTGAATGTGTGAGAAAGACACGATGACGAGCCGTCACATTTGCAGATCAAGCTCTACTGGCGATGATGAAAGAAAGTTGAGGACCTTGTGACCCACTCAGTTATCGGGAATTAGTTCCAATGTTAGGACTTAATGCAAAATTTTTATAACATTAAGAGATGTATAAATAAAATTTAATCAAATCATTCAATAAAGAAGCATTATGTTTTTTTTATTAATGCTCTATAAATATTGTAATTTATTAGTTTAATTAAAAGCTAAAGAAACTATTATAAAAATAAAAATATTTTATTAATTTATTTTCCATATTTATATTTATTTTCCAATATTACTCTTGGAGTTTTATTTATTCAAATAAACATGATAAATGTTCTATTAAAAATATGTTCTATGCTATATTAACATAGTCACCTCATATTGGACACCTTTTTTTTCTCCAAATTAGAACATAGAGATGGATATGATTTGGTTAACAAGCACAAAAATATTATTTAATAAAACTATTCCATCATTATTCTGTTATATTTATTTAATATAGCTTTAAATTATTATTCAAATGATTCTCATCAATGCTATTAAAAAGTTTCTTTTTCTTATTTTAGTCATTTCTCTGTTATATTGTCTGATATTATACTTTTCTTAAACCATTATATAACTCTATTTTATACCAATTCTCTATAGATTTCATGGGTATTGTCTAGTTAATTATTACATATTATTTATAATTTAACACTATCGATAGTGTTGATAATCTGAAGTTTGTTTGTATAATTTATTGTTTATTTACATTTAGATATCATCACTTAAATATGGAAATTGTTTCTGAATTGTTTATTTATCTAGGTTTATTAAGTTTTAATAAATATTCATTTATAACCCATTAATAAATCACAGATTGAGTCATTTTACAAAAAATCCTATATTAAATCTAGTAATAAAACATTGCCCATATGTACACACATTAATTTAAATATTCTTCATTTTAATTATTATTACTTCTTATTAATTTTGTTTATAAAATGATTATATTGCTTTAAGAGCATCATTTTTAGCGATTAGTGATAAAAAATGATATTAATAATTATCTAAATTAAATCTCAGTAATATAAATCATTATATCTCATATTATTATGGGATTTAAAATATACAGCAGAGTAATATTTATCAGTCATTAATGCGACCATCCTTATAAAATTGGATTAATAGATTTAATAAATTAAAATAAAAATGAACTTTATAAAATAATGTAGAAAAACCCTTAATCTTAAGAAATTAGGGATTAAAAATTCGATTTCAATTCTTTTTAATTAATCTTATTCTGATAAATGAGAATGTATTTTAAGGATATTTTTATAAAAGTAAAATAAAATCTAAATATTTACGTAAACAAAATATAAATTTCAATTTTATAATATATGATGATTAAATTTTAGATGGAATGCAGTATATATTGATATTAAATATTTTTAATATTTAACAATCAATAATAAAAAACTTATCGAATCTCAGAGATTGTAAATAAAATAAAATTGAATTGAATTGAATTGAATTTAATTAGATTTTACATTTTTTAAAAAATAAAATTAAAGAAGTTTAATAAACAAACAATTTTAGAAATCTTGACTCAACTTCAGGAAGAGAATAATATTGCTTTGAAAGCAAGTCTTAAACCTATATCAGTGTATTTTGAAACTTAACGAGCGACTTCAAAGCGATTAAAGAAGTCTTGAATATAATAAAGTGTCAAAAATTCTCATTATTAAAATTAAGTTTTTAATAACAGTAATTTAGGTATCAAATATTTCCAGAATTAAAAATATAAAGACTTAATTATTTGCACTTGTCAGAGGTTACGGTGGACCAAATTTTATAAAATGATAGATCTAAGTTTTAACTATTCGGAAGGCAGGGAATCTTAATTGAGTAATTAAAATTTCTTTGACATCTCAATGTTAGGTACTTCTCTATCAAATCAAAGCTATAAATAATCCTATAATATCTATAAATAAACCCTAATAAAAATATATAATTTATTATTGCAATCTCTAAATTTTGTTTGGAATTATTTTTGATCTCTTTTAAACGCTTTAGTTTGCTTTATTATTTCTTTTTATTTTTAATTTGTTTAATTTTTATATTTAATTTATTTAAAATGGAATGGATTAATAAATAGTCCTTATCACTTATCTCATTTTCTCACTCGCTGATTTTGGCTTTTGTTGGGAAAAACTTTAAATCTGCAATTAAAAAATTTTTGGTGCACATTCAATAATTGAATTCTTTAATATAGATCGCAACCTCATTAACACCCCATAATTGCCATGCTCTATTTTCAAATCTAGCTCAAATCTACCTCATAGTGCTCCTCAAACCTCAACAAACAGAATATACACCCTTTTTTTTCTTAAAGTCTTTTATAGCCTAAATAAGCTACTAGAATACTATATTATATTAAGTAATTATAAATTATATTCCATGCTTCATTGTCTTACTTTTTAATGGCTGCAGATTTCTTGAAACTGTTTTCAAATTTTCTAATAAACCATAAAGTAATTTTCCATATTTTTTATTTCGTTCTTTCTGATTCTTTTTTTATTTTTTCTATCATACCTAATATTATTTACAGTTATTTTATTCTTAAAATTTTATCGTCACTTTTCATTAATCATATATTTTTCAAATAAAGGAATATAATATAATCAATTTAGAATTTTTTGTTTACATCGGAATTAAAAACATTATGTAAAACGAAAAATTCAAAATTCTAAAGTCAAATATTTATATTTACTAATGTTAGAAAGTATTTCACAAATATTTCGATTGATAAACTCTAATTCAACTTTAATTTATTTAAATATATGATAAAACAAGAAAGTAAGAGCAGTCAAACTCAATAGAAAACTAGGAAGAAACAGTGGGTAACACTTCTAAGTGGAAGAAGCAGACAATAAAGATTATAGCGGAGAACCACAATTGTCCAATTGTTTACACGATCTTATTTCAACTCAACTTTGAGATAAAATTATAACACTTATTTATTTCATTTTTCCTACTACTAATAAATCAAAAAAGTATTTATTTTTTTAAACAATATATGTCAATAGAACTATGTTGTTGATTATAAAAAATACATTGAAATAGGTAAAAATGAGAAAATTTAAAACAAATTCAAGATGTTTTCATTGGTAACTGTAATCTATTTGATACCTTGTAATTACTATTTTAGTGATCATTGAGTTAAAATTGAGTGAATTTCCAAAATATAATCAAATAATCAATCATTTATTCACACTAATTTAATATTAATTTTTTAATTCTAATTAAACAGCATCTATCTCGAAATTTTGATCATTTCGAGATACGTGCCAAATAAATATAATAAATAACTCATATATTGAATCACTTAATATTAATGAAATTAAGTTTTTATCAAATTAATAGTTCATTTTTTAATTATTTTAAAGTTTAATATAAAATTTAGAAATCAGATAGAAATTACTGATTATTTTAAAAAATCTTAGCTTAATATATTAATAATTTACCTACATTATTTTATCTTGATTTAGTTTAAAAATGAACTATTAATTTGATAAAAACTTAATTTCATTAATATTATGTGATTCAATATTTGAGTAATTTATTATATTTATTTGGCACGTATCTCGAAATGATCAAAATTTCGAGATAGATGCTGTTTAATTAGAATTAAAAAATTAATATTAAATTAGTGTGAATAAATGATTGATTATTTGATTATATTTTGGAAATTCACTCAATTTTAACTCATTGATAAAATTGTTAATTTATAAAATAAATATAAATTGTCTAAAGCATTCTTGTGAACGAAATAAGGACTTATTGAGAACTATCTATCATTGATTTTAAATTTCATCTAGAAAAGTCTTTGTTACCAGACAACAGGCATCCAGTTATTGTTATAAGCACGTAAAGGTTATTTTTTAAGTTATAAAATGTAGGCAGGTAAGTTATTCATACCATGTTATTTATTCATTAATTACCATAAAATTTTTCCCAAATTAATTAATAATAAGGAATATTTTATTTAGGATACTTTCCAATTTCAATAAACCCTCGTCTTTAAAGCCAAAATGTTAAATGGTGAGAATGACAAAAGAGCTGGCTCTCATCACTAGGATCCAGAAGTTTAAGGTACTTCAACTGACAAAGAAATACACAGACTATGAATCTTCAGTTATTAATGCACCAACTACTTTCGCAACATTCAGCATTGCTATTGTTGTGCAAATTAATGCTTAAATCAATCTCGTCATTAGCAATACAAAGAATAATCCAGCCCTTGATACTATAAAGTAAAGTCTATCATTAAATAATAGAACAAAATTAGGCTTATTGATCAATAAAAACCAGGAATCGAATATTCTTACACTCCTAGATGAATTGCTATTTCCACCACACCTAGTACTTTTCATCCATGAAGAAGTGATCAGACTACTATAACCTAGTTTGTTCAATCCACCGTCAATGGTATTGGTGATAGTCAATTTATTATGACCAACTTTATTGATATTTTTGTGAAAATTTGTGGTTGACCAATAAACCTAAGGAATTATCATGATTGGTAAATTTGGTGGAGAAGCTAAAGATGAAGCTGATAAATTGTAATTTGAGAACAATAACAGAATTCTTCCCATTCTCATATAGTGAGCATTTAAGATTGCAAGGATAAAATTTATATGCTCATTTAGATGAAAAGTGATTTTTATTAAATATATTTATCTTAAGTAATCCAAATTAAACTAAAATTACAAGGTATCAAATCAGTGACAATTAAATGATTAACACATCTTAAATTTGTATTAACTTTTTAATTTAACCTATTTAATTTAATTTATTATAATTGACTAGTAAAATTCAAACAAGTAGTATAATACTATAAATGCTATTAAAAATAAGTAACGAGGTCGACTTGTTTTAGTCTAATCTAAAGTAAAATTGCATAAGTAAAAATTAAAATTAATAATAAATATAAAGTTTCTTTCTTAAAATGCACAAATTTAAAGTATTATAGTAATATAACTAATAATTTGATCCAATTGAGGATTCAGTAGACCACCATCCTTTATACGCAGTAGTATGAAAGAAACAACACCATTTAAAAAAGGAGTGCTAGCTCCTATGACTACTGAATTTTCTTTCCTTCTTTCTTTTTTCGCTGAATTTTTAAAAACTATCTACTTTCTAGTTCTCCTTACTTTCTTCCCTTTCTTCTTTGCATCTTGTTGTTTACAATTTTAATTGTGAATTCTTGTCTTTGACGTCAAATTTTTTGAATTGGATAGAGAATATGAGTTTTTCATTTTGATTTTTGATAAACATTAATTTTTATGAGTTAAATTGTGGTAGTTTGCTTCAATGTTTTAACAATAGGCTTCTTTTGCGAAAACATTCTTATTTAATATATAAGTTGAATGGTCTGAATATGTGAGCGACTTCCTTTTTGTGTCAGTGCAAATAAAGTTTTTCTTATTATAAAAATCCTCTAGTTCATTGTCATTTATTTTGACGTTGATTTCATAGTTCTCTTGCCAATTTAATCACTAACTGTTGAAATGGCGAGGAAGAATATCTTTATTTATTCGTAGAATACAGTATTTATGAGATTTATCCTAATGAAAATGCAAGACACTTGTATCTAATATGGTTTTTAGATACGTTTTGATGATGGTTTTCAAATCTAATAAGTTGAATCCAACTTAATAAAACTAATAATAATTTTAATTTTATTATTTTATGATTGGAGTGGATCCATATTTATTAATAAATTTTTTCTTTATATAATTCCTTATTAGTACTGAAGGTTATTAGTGACGTCTATTAATTGGTTTAAATATATTTTTAGATATTTCTCAGGGAATCTGGTTGCAGGTTTTTTGTCTTTGGAGTCTTCACTTATGAAGCTGCGTTCTTGGTATGGTCACTTGTCTTCTTGCTATAAGCAGGTGTGCTAACTAGATTTTCCTCATATGTTTTATAATAGTCAAATTAATAAACTTCCTCATCCAAGCTTCAGTCTTCATCATCGTCATTTGATATAGGTAAGTGTTCTAGTTTCAGTACTTGGAGAAGGGCTGCTATTTATTAAAGCTCAAACTATAATTCCTGTATCGAAGCGGCGTCTGAGTTCGATCTTTTAGTATTATATTGGGGCTTTATAAACTTGCTGTTAATAGTAAGGATTATTAGCATTTATATTAGTTGCAGGGTCAATAGTTGAACAATGTATGCCACAGTTTTTGTCACTTTAAATTGTCTTATCATGAGTTTAATCTATAATTAGTTGATTAGTTAGCAGACTTTTCTAACGATATTTCTAGCAGTGAGTGTGATTATTTTAGGATGAGCTGCCTTCATCATCATTATTTTGATTTTATCAGTTGAATGATATATTATGAAAGATTAATAGTTTATATAATTTCTATAATTATTATTAAATTAGAACTGAACTAAAAACATATTTCATACATGACGGCTTTTATGGCTATCATCAAGGGGTACACTTGCGTGAACCTATAAAACTTTGACATAAGTTCAGATCTAGGTGATAATGACTCTGACTTTGATATTTGGGATCTAGAAGATGAAATCGAAAAATTCGAGAATCTTAAAAAGACGCAAATATCACCACCACCCCTCTTACAATTTGAGGTTGAAGAGATGGATATCTAATAGGAAACATTGCTACCTACTAAATAGGAACCTAACTAATACGTCACACAACAGTTTTCTGATCAGAAAACTGAACAGAAACTAATTGACAATAGTATGTCTACCCAACCAGAATTTGATATCCCCGACCAAAACCAAATAGACTTATGGGACAAGATGCTTATAACAGCTACTCATCTCATTCAACCTTATAACCTCACATGGTAAGAAGAACAGATCCAAATTAGTAGAGGAGTACCTTAAGGGGGAAAAACATCCCCTCTCTTCTTTGTACTCCTATTGGACAATGCCATCAGAACTTTCGAAATAAAATACAGAATTAAAATCAGAAAGAAGATAAAAATATATGCAGATGACATAGCTTTCTTGTTTAAACCAGGAAACAACATACCAGACATAAAACAAAAAGTTTAATAACACTTCCAAAAGTACGGACTCATAATAAATGAAGACAAATGTGTAGACATCAGCGCTTAAGAATTCGACTTCAATAATTTATCAAATCTAAAGAAAAAGTTCAGATACTTAGGACTAAACCTAAGTCAACACCCAAAAAAGATTTTTGAGGAAGTCATTGGTTAACTTCACTCAGAATCTAGAACCTCATTTCTTAATAGATTCAAATGCGATGACTACCTTTATCATAGAGTCTATCAATAATATGTCTTCTCGAAAGTACAAACTAGGCTCACACCAATACTAGCAGCAGCCAAACCATAACATCTTAAAGAAATGATGACAATTTACAAGAGAAACACAGCAACCTTCCTCTAAAGGGGAGATTCTTTCCTAAAAACGTTCTATGCTAACAAAGAAAAACTATACGCCAACTCTCCCTTTTTAACAGATATCATCATAATCTCTTCAGTTCTAGATAAATATCAAACAATCTTTGAAAACTCAACTACAATAGCTCTAGACTGGATTGAAAAATACGATCAAATATGGTACACCTGGGCTGGATTTTCTAACTTCTAAAACGATGTTGATAAACCAGAATACAAATTCAAATATCATAGAGCCAAAATGATGACCAAATACTTACCAAACACTCTCACAAATTTGATTACTAATTAACCTAAACTGTTTGGAAAAAACTATCATTTGCAACTGTGGATGTTCCTTCACAGCAGATTGGGAACACTTACCACACATTAATGGTGACATAGATGATTTTATTAAATAAGCTAAACAACAACTAGCCTATATCCTCAACTTCACCATAGAGAGAATGAGGACAAACTACAACCCAGATATCACTGAGGAAGCAGAGAGAAACCTCAAATAAGTCAGAATCAATCTTAAATAGTTCCAGAAAGTCATAAGACGGAAAATCTGGAGCTTAAAAATTAATATAAACATTAAAAGGGCTTGACCCTTACATATATTTAACATATATATTCATCCGGGGGGCCTTGAGCCCCCGATGAGGATTAATTATTATTATTATTATATAATTTCTATGTCATTCTTGATTATTACATATCTATTTGAATATTTCTCAATATCTTTTAAATTATATATTTTTAAATATTATTTATATTTTACATTATAAGCATTACACTAAGCAATTTATTTTAATAGTTTAACGTATTCTGATTTCAGAAATATATAAATTATGACAGTAATTAATTAATGTATTCATTATATTTTTAAATAAAGCTTAAATTAATATTTACAAATATATTAGTTAGTAAGTTATTGTGAATAAATCTTGCATCAAAAAGAGGAATATAGGTTATTGACTTATAGTTTATACAGAAGTATGAGGTCTAATAACCAGTATAATTAAAATAAAATTTGGTCAGTTTTCCGACTCTTTCAACAATTTTAGGGTTATCATTTTATTATTTTAAAAAATTATTTTTCCTTCACTATAACATATTGAAGGAAAGAATAGTGGCAAGCTCTCTTATTCTAAATACATCTCTAATGATTTCTTGGGTTTAATCACATCTTCCTTGATGCTGGATATACAGAAAGGACTTTCTTTCGAAGCTTAAGCACTTCCTATTACCGATAGGTTTTCTCAGTAGCATATCACTGGTGCTCAACTCCACATCATCTACAAGTAGTTCATAATATAATTTAAAGGTGTGTAAAATAAAGATAAGATGAATAATATTTAAGCATAAAGATTGTTTTGCTTCAGCACTCTAACATAGCAAGTTCAAATAACAAATAAGATAATTAATATAAATTATATAATATTTAAACCATTTAAAACTTGTTGAAAGACATGGGCTCCATAGTACAGTCATACTGCATTGATAACAAGTTAGGAATAATTTTCATGATTCAAGCTGTTAATGTGGGAAAATTGATAATATGGGATTTGTATGTTATATGGTCAAACCTTTTTCATTAAACAAAAAAGGCTATTAAAATATGAAAGTATATTTAAGAGTTGTCAATTAGATCACTGAAGTTGTGATGTTCTGCGGTAATTTGTGCGTCCACTATAATAGATCTGTCTAAGTTTAAAAATAAGAAGTCATAAAGGGAGGTGAATCTTCAACGCTCCATATACTCTTCTAAGTACGACTTTAATGGGGAGGTTTTCTAGATTAAGTACCATTGCAAAAAGATTTTGAATATACTATAATCTTAAAGAGTTGTGCAAATGATCATATTTAGCCGAATAAAAATTCAATGGAAGGCGAGTTATAGGAAAACAATTCAGAGAATTTCGATTTATATAAATTTAATGAGAGACTTTCTCTGCTTGAATTAAATTAATTAGTTAAATTAAATATTTACCTCAAATCACATTTTTCAATTCATCTCCTAGTCCGATGGCTTTTGTTTGCCCTATCCTTCAATGAATGAGTAACTTCCTCGGTTTTGATATTCTTGTCCCCATGCCTTTTACTCTTCTTAAACTTGAGAAAGGGATTTTAGTTATCATGATACTGTCATTTATGCTTTTCCCTCCTTGTTTTCTTTGAACTGTCTCTATAAAATATGATAAAAAAATTCTATAAGCTTACTAGAATAAAATATCTTACTCTCAAGCTTTTTAAAATGATTTCCCTTACATAGATTGAGTCTTGTCTATTCTCTTCAAATGTAGGAGTATTAATTATAAAAAATTTTGGAAAATAGATGACTACAACATTTTAATCAATAGTAACAAAAAACAATATGTCAATATACAAAGTGTAAAAAAGTTTTTCATTAACTTTGCATGTTCAATTCTCAATATCATATTTTTTTATATTAGAATACTCCTTCACATTTTTCTTAGCTGCTCTGCGAAGTGTTTTCTGTCTCTGCATCCACTCTTAAAAGGTGAAGCTCCTGTTTAATAAAAAGTTTAGATATTTTTTTGTGACTTACATTTTCAATTAATGAGAAGGCATCTTCTGCTCTCGCATTTTTCCATTTTTTATTATTATTAGTAACTTCATTTTTAATCATCAAATTCTTATTATAATGGGGACTCCTCAGTATTTTAGCGTGATTAATTAGTTGATTAACAAATTTGTCTAGCGAGTCTCTAATAAAACATACATGAATTTTCTGACAGGTAGTTACCGATAATCGTCGTAGTAATTCATGAATTTAATAATGCTTTATTAATCCTAAATATTCTTGATAATCATTTTCATTGAAAGCTCTTAATAGTAAGGCAAATATAAAGTTTACACATCACTGCTTTTAATCAGGCCTTTTTTGCCTGCCAGAAATTATTGAGAAATCTCATGGAAACTTGGTTTTCTGGGAAATAGTTCCCATCCAGAAATATTAAAATAATAAAAGTTTACTATAAAACCTCAGGAATTAAATCATTTCTTCTGGATTTGAACTTTAGTTTGGGCTCCCTTAGTCTGGCGTCTGAGTTCTTCATTTTGAATACTAGATAATTATACCATTTTTATAAATAATTCTGATTAATCATCTTGAATCTTTAGGAGACTCATAAAATTTTTACAGAAATTCGAGAAATGTTGGTCCAATTTCTATCGATCAAAATATAATTTGTAAAGGTGAATATCAAATTTTGAAATGGTTATTAAAAATGTTTAATTGTAATAATAGTTACAAGCAATTAAAGAAGCTTCACCACCAATTGTGTAAACATACTATTTATGGGGATTTGAAAATTATGAATTTGTTAGATTATTGATTTCTCATTTTTATAGATTAACTTGAAAAAGTTGTAAGAAACAATATTTGGCCATACATAACTGTCTTTAATAAGCCAATAATTAACTTACTTTTTAAGGTTTTGATAAAGGCGAGATAGACTTAATTAAAATTGATTAGTAACCATTTTCCCTATAAAAGAAGTATTTATAATATAGTTATAATAATAAAATTCATAAATGATAGAGGCAATCTGTAATAGTACATTAAATAAGTTAACACTCTGAATATTAACGTTTCATCCTGACTTTAGTTACAGTTAAGTCTTATTAAAATAACTTCATTTTATCATTATTTAGTTTAAAATTATGTTTTCTCAAAAAATATACTGGTTAACTTACTTATAATAAATTTATTAGACTACCATCATTAAGTCCTGCAATATTTCTTTTCATTTTATTTAATTAGTTATTTTTATCTATTATAAATCTATAAAAATAAAAAATAATTTAATTTTTCATTTAACAAGTTGAAATTATACATTCATACATTTTTATTAAAATCAAATGAAAATAATAAAATGAGTCAAAAAATATCTCTCTTATTCTTCGATCTTAACTACGTAAAAAGATGTAAGTTATTCAAACTGCCCTATCATTATTTTTTTACTATCATAGGATACTAACCACTGATTTGGAAATTATAATAAAATAAAACAAAATGGCCTAAAAATAATTTGTTTTAAGAGCTATTTGTTGACTTTTTATTATAAACTTTTTATCATTTTTCCTCACAATAATGTACTTTAATTATCAATTATATTTTTAAATGCAGATATTACTATTTTTTTCTTCTATTATTACCGATTTTTTTTTATCAATATTAAAATTAATTTGAAAGTACTCTTGAAAAAGATTATTTTTATTTAAAGTTAAAAGAAAAATAATAATATCATTATTAAAAGATGAAAAATGGAACCTTTCCTTTTTTAAAAAAGCCCTTTATTTGTAAGTAAAAGAGTAAATTGAATTTGAATTTGAATGTTGGTAAAGTAAATTTAAATTAGAATTAATATATAATTATTACTAATATTTGTTATCTTGTTGATTTGTGAAGACTCCCTATATATATATAAAAGACCCTTATCAAAATAATTACTCGCTAAGAATTTTTAATCTTAGTATTTTAGACTGTTAATATTATTAATCAGACTTAAAAATTATTCCTACTAGCTGTTGTACTGTGAGTCTCCATTGCTTAGACCCTTTATGCATGACAACTACGAAACGCCACTGACCTCGCACTCAGTGCAGCTGACGCCCTCCGTGCTCCAACCGGAGATGGAGCTCGACTCGGGCAAAGAGCTGACATTGAACTGGTGAGAGCTTGCCTCCAAGATGGCCTGTCTTTAGTGGAACACTCCTTCAAAGAACTCTCCATTAAGGACTTCGGTGAAATCTTGAAGACCCTCTTAAACTCACACACAGTCAATCACCACTGTGCAACATTTCGAAGGAGATCGAGCGCCATCGTGTGAAGCAGAGTCTTGAACTTGCATTGAGGCGCCTAACAAGAATTAATTGGACCCCATTGGAGCCATTTAGTCAAAATTGAAACAAAATTGTTAATATGTAAATTCTTAAAATACATTCATACTATAAATAATCCAGGGGGAGGAAGTTTCCTGCTCCAGAGCCCTTTCCGCCCCTGCGGAAGTTTCCTGCCTCCTTCGGTAGTTTCCTGCCCCAACATTTAATTTACTATTTTTTTGCCATATAAATATTAAAAGTAGGCAAATTCCAATTTCAAATACCATTGCCAAATACGAAACAACCTTTATTAATAAATAATTATTAAGGTATATAATTATTCATTATCAAAATATATATGAAAAAAATGTTAAAACTATTTTTTAAAAATAATAACTATTAATGTGATTTTCATAAAAATTTGGGCTATGAGGTAGTATCCTCCCCCCCTAATGTATACTTTTCTTTTTGTAGTCTGATAGAGTTTTTGACGCTGAGTAATAGTAACAGATAAACATGGAATGTGCGAGCAATAGTTTTGGAGCTATGGCCTCGTCAAAGTCACTTTTTATATATAAAAATCATTATAAATTTTACAAAAAATTTCAAATTTTTCACAAAATTTAATTTCTCTAAATTAACGATTTTAGCAGTTTTTAACAATATTAACAAATTATATCTAATTTATTATAATTTTATAAAGTGAATTAAAAATCATTTTAATTTTCATTTAAGATTTTCAAAAAGACCATAAATGTTCTCCTTAAAAAATTAAATTTAATTATATAATTTGTTAATATTGTTAAAAACTGCTAAAATCGTTAATTTTAGAGAATTTAAATTTTGTGAAAAATTTGAAATTTTTTGTAAAATTTATAATGATTTTTATATATAAAAAGTGACTTTGACGAGGCCATAGCTCCAAAACTATTGCTCGCACATTCCATGTTTATCTGCTACTATTACTCAGCGTCAAAAACTCTATCAGACTACAAAAAAAAAAGTATACATTAGGGGGGGGGAGGATACTACCTCATAGCCAAAATTTGAATTCACTAACAAAGTAGAATTAATATTATATACTAGATTATAAATTACTATATCATATTTTACAGTAAAGATTCTTAAAAATTTATAAATATTATATATTTAATTGTATGGGACAGGAAACTTAATATTTGGGGCAGAAAACTTCCCCCTAGGATGCATATAAAATTTTGCGAAAGGAAACTTACTTCCTCCATTAATCATTCTTTAAACATTGTAATCATTTTTTAATAAATTTATTTAATTTATACTTTATTATATTTATAATGGGTGGAAGTAATAAATTTTATGATTTTATTACGTCCAACCATTTCATTTATTATTTATATAAATATATATTTAATTATTTTTTTTTATGCTTTTATAAAAAAGTTAATTACTTTCCAATCAAATTATGTAAGATTTTTTCATTTTTTTTTATATTAAATAATTATTTTATTTTATTCAGTAAAGTTTTTTAATTTTATAGATTTTTATCTTATAATTAACAATTAACAATAATTTACTCATGTTTTTAATGTGAATAAATGAAACTAAATGCTGACTAAATAAAAACAAAGTTCATTTAGAACTTTACAATAAGTTAAAGTGTTTTTATATTAAAATTAAATAATTTTAATATAAATAATGGATTTAAGCACAAAATAATTATATGTTTGAATATATCAATCTGTAAAAGTGTTTATTAAAAACACAGATCTTTATTAATCTTATTTAAAATAATAAGAATATTTCTAGTGTTAATAATTTGTTTTTCGTTGTGTTTAAGGATTTATATTTACACGATTTTAAACTATTTTGACTGATTAATCCTGTGCTGGGTGAGAAGAAGCAATCAGAGCAGTTAATGGGAGTGCACAAGGTAAAAAGTAGGTGCCCTATTTAGTACACACGTTAAAAATAAATCAAACAGACCACGATCAACAGGCACATGTTCTCCTCCTCTTAAATTGAATTACCTGAAAACCCAGAACTTGTATATATGGTCGCTGAAGCAAAAATGTTGATCCTCGAATTTGCTATATCAATTCAGCTCTTTAGAGTCTGGCCTAGATGATTCAACAATCTTCCTTGGTTATGACTACTTTAGATTCTTAGATCAAATTGAATAAAATGTTTCTTTAGCTTCATATGTTGTTAAGACCTACCCTAAGTTAGTTTCAGTCCTCATTTGAGACACAACTGCCTTCCCTCAAGCAGATGTTGAAGCACTTTAATTATTGACGAGAGCATCAAATTTGTGTTCAGTTATGGTTTATATGGAACTTTCGTATAATTAACAAAAGAATTCATTAACAGCAATGATCTACATACTATCCTTACAGCATTCGTTATGAACAACTACGATAACACTGATCCCACTGTATCAAAGCTACAATTAATCCTGCCACATGGGCAGATAATTAAGCTGCACATTAATCCTCTTCCACCCTAAAAGTAAGTTCTATTAGTAATTTAAATTTCTTATAGTGCACATGAGATTCCGCAGGGCTCACTACACTATGAGATTTAAGAATGTGTCTTAGGCACTAGTAGAATAAAACAGCCTTCTCAGGGAAATAGACTTCCAAAGACGTCGTGAAGCAACAGCTGTGCGCGTGCATCATGGACCTGCCTGTGCTGATATCTCACTTGGACATGGGGTGGCTCCAGCAGAGGTATTTACGGGCCTTAATAGCCGCCCTCAACTACCTAGGCCTTGGGAATGTTTGATTAGCAGATATAAATTATGAAATCTCAAATTTATTATTGGGGAAATTTAAGTCCTTTTTCGAAAAAATGGTAATCGGTTATTCTCGGCACCAAAATAGATGTATGAGACGGAAGTTCCACTGTCGTGATATAGAATGGGACGTTTTGAGTGGTGCCACTGGTTGCTCGCAATGCTCGAATTTACCCCACATATCGACTGTAGTCAATATTAAATAATTCACTTTTTGCAAATATCAAAAGTAAGTACCCTCCATTCTTTAGCTTAACTTATGCACTTAAGTTCAGAGTAGAAGATGCGACTATCCTAAGGAGATCGAGGTTATGGCTGTCATCAATATGAATGGGGAATGGGCCTGTTAGGCAAAGCGATTGAAGGTGTAAGAGATTTAAAGGGACAGCATTACAGTAAAAAAATGTATACCTTATACAGAAGAATCTCAGTATTGTGGGAGCTGGGATGTTTAATGAATACTATAATCATATATTTCATGCCGAAATCCATAGTAGATTGTCTAAGTTAGAACCAAGTATGCAAGCTTTTCTTACTTGCTAGATTTTTTGTTGGAAAAATCTGGTATTTAACTTCGTACCTTCTTTTAATGGGTTTCGTATTGTACCTCCAGATATTATCAATTAGAATCTTCTTTGAAAATTTACAAGCCCTGCTCCAACAGAGAAATAATTTTTCAATATGAAAATTGAAGACCCAATCACTTTAATGGCAGTATATACAGTTGAATCCCAATTAAGTAGAATAATTCCATGCTAGTAGTACCTTGCAATAAATGGTAGAGATACTTTTTTAAAACAGCAACAAGGAGAAATAGACTAGTAGATCTTTCATGAGCGCCTTCAAGCAGTCCTATGATTCCTAAAAACTAAATTCCCATTGTACTTTTTATACGTAAACCAAATTTATGTAGTCGTTGCTGTATTTATATTTAATTGTTCCACACTCCTAATCTAAATAAATAACAGTTTTTGGTTTGTATTTCAAAATCTTTCTCAAGATTTTCACAATATTTTATATTTAATTTTTTTTTAAGAATGTGAGATTTTACTCATTTTAAATATTAATTCCAGTGGAATGGAATATTTGTTTTATTCATGCAAAGTTGCTGGAGAAACTATATTTTCAGAAATAATTAAAAGTAAAGGACCAATGCTTGGAAAGAGAAGTAGACTAGAAATGGATGATGACACAAAAAGATAAGAGGGCTCATATGAAAATAAAGGATCATCAAAGTCTCGTGTCAATCTAAAACATTAATTAAAATGAACAAACAAAAGGTATGGAGAAAAGAGATGAAGTCAACTAGTAATTTTTGCCACAAAAAGTTTTTGAAGAGTATTTAACTGCGAGAGACATTAAAACTTATGCAAGCCAAAGCCCATATATGCTTAAATAATTAAAGAAAAACTTTATTAGCAAAAAGCCTCAGGAAAATATAATGAGGATCAAATTATTGCAATAAAAAACTAGAAATTTTGTGCTAATCGCAATAAAAAGAATAGTCAAAATTCTCATATATAAAGCTCATACTGAGTCTATAAATTTTAGACAGGATATAATCAACATTTTTAAATGGCAAGAGATAGCTAAAGATTTCTTTGAAAAAAATATGGCAATCTTGATGAAGTTGTTAAGATGGATCTAGCTTGGAGACTCAACAAGACCTTCCCTGTGATTCTGTGTCAGACTAAAACTTATTTAATATGCCAATAAACATATTACAAGAGAAGGGAATCTTCATAATCTTGGTTGACAATCAGAAAAAACATTTAGAACAGTAATTTATCAAGAAGGATAGGTACGAAGAAGTAGATAAGAGGATGTGGATGAGGCACACAAGACTGGAAAAGTATATTTTGGATCGGGCTTTTACACTTTACACTGCTTCGAGAAGCTTATAAAAGCTAAAAAAGGTGATGTCAAGGACAAAGTATCATAACACAGAGTAGAGAATGTTGTTTTAGATTTAATCAGAGAACAGTCAAGAAAAACAGATGAATTTTACGGCTTTGTTTCGATAATGTGCCCTGACAAATTAAACCTACAAATTTACAAAAAGGAAAAAATATGTAAGACCAAGTTGTACTTGTTTTGCATTAAGATAGTGAAATTAAATGATTTTCACATTATGATTAAATCATTAAAGCCATCAACATTTGGTTTATGTATTGCTTTTATTTCTGTAAAATATTTACTAATATATAAATTTACTATTCTTTTCAATTATCAATATTTAAACTAATTATTTTTTATTTTAGTAATCTGATAATTTAAGGCAATAAACTTTTCATCAATTTTTTTGTTGTTGAACTGCTCGTAATAATGATCTTTCTCTCTTTTACAATAAGTATTACTTTAATCAGTTTTATCCTTTTACTGTAATTATGGTATGTATATATATAAATCATAAGAAGTAATTAAATTTAAAAATTATTTTGTTATAAAAATTTTATTTTATTTCATTATATCCATAACATTTTTGTTTATTTACTTTAAACTAAATAAATAAGGTTTTTGTTTTTCCAAATAATTTGAGTATGCATTAATTATAATCTACATTATCAAAGTTAGAAGACCCTCCTAGAGAGATAGCAACTAATTAATATAAAAAATAATTCACTGGTAGATATGAAGAATTCCTATGACTTATAGATGTTTTCTCTTATTCTCTCATTTTAGCCAAATCTTCAAATTTTTCTTTTGAACTATTGTTATTACTAATAATTTTCAGTTATTCTATTTATATTTATTCCAATACATTTGATTATGTTGATTCTATTGTTTATATCTCGTTCAATATGGTATATTTATAAAATTCTATCTTTCTATTGATATATTTAATTTGTAATAATTGAAGAATTAACTTATTTTTATCATATTTTTTACTATTAAATAAATTTGTTTTATACTTTTGTGATACTCATGATTTTTTTATATTTAAATATAATAATAAATCACTTATTATTAATAGTATAAATCAATAGTTATATGATAAAATACAGTGCTTTTTTAATTAATGCTTGAATTTAGCTATATAAAATTGTAAAAATAAACTATATTCAAGTAAATTATATTTGTAAGCAATTCAATCTCACCTTTAGCTTTAATAAATTTCTAAAATTGCCTTGGTATTTCTATATCCTAATATTAGCTTCTTTTAATTTTCTCACTTATTCTTTCCTTTCTTGATATTAATAAATGACACTTGAATATCAACATAAAACGCAAACAGCTCATATTAATTATTGATGCTGGCTCTTATTCTTAGTTATATTAAGTTTTTTTGCGTGTTCTTTATATATTTTAATAAATTGTTTTTGATCATTTAATTAGTACTCATGATGTTGAATCGAATCAAACACTACCAATACTGAGAAGGATATTACGAATAATCAGAAGTATTTTATGCTGTTGATCGTGGATTAGTAGATTATACCTTAACCGCTGTCATCTTGTGCACTTAAATTCATTGAAATAATTTGTATAATTATGGTTGTTAAAAATTATAATGCTTTCTTATAAATCTTCTTCATATTTCAAATAGTTTGATGTTATTATTACTGCAAAAATGGTGGTGCATTCATGTCATATAAAACATTTTTATAAAATTATATGCATTCGTTTGTTCTTATTTAATTTTCTGTATTCTATTAACCAGTTAGTTTATCATGATTTACATTTAATCATTATGATACTCATTTTGTTTATATATTTATAGGTTTAGAATAAGATACATTCATATTATATTTTACTAATATGATCCTAACCCATTAAAAGCAATTATAATACCTCATTATTAGTGATTTTTAGTGTATATTAATCAATTAATAAAGTACAACAGTTTTATGTGAATAATTGGCACAAATTAGGTATTGTAGGAATACATTTGATTTAGGAAAATTATTAATAAATTAATTAATTATATTTTAAATTCGTGGCAGTTAACTTTCTGGAAGCCTAGACAATATGGTACTTGTTCGAAAGAGAATTCAAAACTAACTGGACATTACTATTGGCGGTACCCTCTCTATCGCATCCCTGAAGCGAGATAACTCGACTTTAATTTTGGCATTAAAATCAACTAAACAAATCACTAAAAATTAAAGTCAAGTTATCTCGCTCTGCAGATGCGATAGAAGGGTACCGCCAATAGTAATGTCCAGTTAGTTTTGAATTCTCTATCGAACAACTACCATATTGTCTAGGTTTCCAGAAAGTTAACTGCCACGAATTTAAAATTCAATTAATTAATTTATTAATAATTTTCCTAAATCAAATGTATTCCTACAATACATATGTAACTTGGACTATATAAAGCGTGTTATTTCAGCATTCAAGAATTTTATAAATTTAATTGATGCTTTCTAGAAGCTAAGTTAATAAATTAGTGTATTAATAAGTCTAAGAAATATGTATAAGTGATATTAGTATAATAATTAGTCACTTATAATTCGTTAATATTTGAATTTTATCTTATTGATTAAAGAAGAACTATAAATATACAATATTTTTGTCCAATTAACCCAATCAAAGTTTAAATACCATCAGAAAAAGATCCCATATATATTTTATTAATTTTAGTTATTCGGATTCTATATAGCAAAAATAAATTCATTAAATTTTACGCCTACATTAGCCTATAACAAACTATCAGTTAGATTACTAATTAAATATTAACATGCCCTGCTTGACAAAGAAGTACCAGTAGAAACAACAGAAAATTATCATAATCTTTTGACTATTTTAACTCACTCGTCTATTAGTTTTATTTCTAAATTTTCATCTATTATTTTAGAGATTAATTACCACAATTAACACAATTATTATTATAATTGAGATCAATTATCATATGTTAAATTCTCGGAATCTATACTAGATCATTAGAAACTGCTCAAACTAATTATTAAGATCACATTCGTTCTTATCAATATCTACTTATCTCTCTTTAAATGCTTTTAAAATGCATAAGATTAAACAGGTTAAGGTCTATCTTCTAAAGTTAGTTTAACATGTTCCCAATCTTAATATAAAATATTGTGTATATCTTACCATGCATTTACATTTATAAATTGTACATAATCGCTTGCCACATCTGTTTTAACAGTATATCTCTTGCAAAATTCATATTTTGCAAGATTCAGTAAATGCTCCCCTTGGGGACAATAGACTTCTATAGTGCCATCTGGCTCAAAGGCATTTTTCTTAATGATATTTAAATCATTTTTTTGTATAAAATATTGAATTTTCAAATACGATGTCAGACATTAACTGATTAATTCCCATATTAGTTTTTTTCTTTTAATTGCATATATAATATTTATGAATAAAAATTCATGGTTAGATTAATATATTAAATTACAGCTAATAATTCAAAATTTAATGTTTATTAAACATAATATAAACTATAAAAATAGCTTAAAGTATAGGTTTATTTACAATAACTCAAATTAATAGACCTATTCTATTTTGAGAAACAGATAATGTTTATAGATATATTAGATTCACAATTCATGGAAAAGCTTTTTGATATTGGCATTATTAACTGATTTAATGATTACATAAAAGTACAATCATTTATCGATTAAGTTTATAGTTAAATTTGATTCAAATATTAATCAATTATTTTAATATCTTTTATTATTAAATTATCATTAAAATTAATTAAAAATTGATTGTCAATCTATAATATATCATTATTATTTATATTTTTATACATCCAGTCATTATATTCCATCAGTACTTAAGTAAAAATAATATATTTTAAACTTATTATTTATAATCCAAGCTATCAATTGAGTGAGTGGTCCATAAATCTCCTTTGAAATTGAATCCTAAATAATAAAGTTCATGAAGTTATTCTTTCACTAGATATATTTCATCACAATTAATTGATCGCAAGCATACGATAACTGTCAGAATATGTAAAGAAGTAGTTTGAGACATCAACATATAATGCATTTACGGTAAATCCATTACGAAAATTAATTTCGCAAATTTCTCTTTGATTTTTTATAACCCTGCAAGTACTGAATATTTTCCACTCCCTTTCACTCTGGCAATAGCTATCTTGCATGGAGACTTTTGTTTTTTTTTTTAAAAATACAGTTTTTGCTATTCACGATTGGTCCTCTTTGTATTGTGAGATAAATGAGCTTTTAATATTTATACTCTTTATGATTTATTTTTTTCCGATAAAAATTTAATGCCAAAAAGTATAGTAATATTATAAAGTTCTGTACTTTATAACTACTAAGAATAATTTAATACCAATAAGTCTCTTTAAACTTTAAAACTGCCAAAATGTCTAAAAAATACATTAGAATTGTTAAAATTGCGAAACTCTAATATAGAATAAGTCTGTTTAATAATAACTAAAAATATATTATGATCTTCTTGCAATTAAAACCTAATAAATTAAAAGAAAAAGATTTAGTATTTATTAATTATATTTGAGTCTAAAATTATATCACATAAGATATATCACTAGAAAGAGCTTACCTTAGAAGTTAAATACTTAATCATTAAATAATAAAATTGCAGAAAATCTTTTTAAATCCCAAAAAACCTACAAAGACTACATTTGATCACGAGTGAATTTTTTTGATTTAGAAATAATACAACAATTAAAGTCAAGTGCTAGATGATACCAATAAGATTAAAATCTCACAATAACTGTTCGAATCAATACTATTAAAAGAGTCCAAAGTATTAATTGAATTGATACTTTGTCCAATGGTACGTTGCTACAGAAACTAATTTTTTTAACTAATATCATGCAGATTTTTATCTTGAAATTTAAGAAATCCTGTAATTAGATTTATAAGACCAGGGGGGCTAAAGTTGAGAAAGTTTCAATCAATACTAGCAGGTGCATATTGCTATCTTGTAAATCTTAAATCTGTGGTGTTAGGCAATTATTAGTGTGAAATATCACAACAAGCATCATCAAATCGAGTTCAGCTGACAATATTTACTTAAATAAAATGTAGCTAAATGAGATAGTGCTTGTAAGAGTAGAGGAATCGCTATAAAGTAACAATCAAGCTCAGGATGGTAAATGACAAATAAAATGATTTATATTGTAAGTTATTTATCGCAGTTTTCTATCCTATAACAATTATTGAAGACTATTTTTATTCAAAATATTTAATGCAAATATATATTTAACATTTAATTTAAATTGCGTAAGTATCAAATTTATTAGAGTAGTATTTAAGCAAGATTTTTATTATATTAGAGCTTTTAAATTTTACCTATTTTTAATTTATTTTATCGATAGTTGGGGACAGGCCTGTCTAATGGAAAGTAGTATATATTAGTCGAAAGTTTGATCATAAAATTATGAAAGAAACTTCATGATATCTAAGAGGTATTAGAATTAAAATAAGAGAAAATCGACGAATCATGAAAAGACAGCATTAGTTATAGCACAAGACGCCTAAGAAATAACTTGAAAAAGGAGCCTTAGAAAATAGCGAAGAGCAGAATTTAAAACAAAGATGATTGCCTATCTCAGCTCCTGAAAACTCTACCTCCATCATTTTCGAAAGAAGAATCGAGTGGTATCCTTGTCCGATCCTAGTTTTCATTTCTGTTTAAGAATTAAATAACAATTCTGAAAAAAATCAAGTAATTATAAGATTAAGCTGGGAATTACGGCAACTGTAGTTCGATTAGTTTCTTTTCTAGAGTTTTAAAATGTTTTAGAGAATACTATTAATGAATATTGAGAACCATTAATGAATATTTAGAGGGCCTCTCTTAGAAAGTGTTTTAGTCGATTTTTTATTTAAAAATTTCGATTGAGTAAGAGGACAATGGAAGCTTTACATTAATTAAGTATTAAAAATACAATATGAGTCATTGTACATATATTGTTACCATAAATTACATTATATTAAAGAGAAAAATATATTTAAAAGAATCAATATATTAAAAATGTAGAAAGTGATTTAAATTAATATGTATAGCTTATTTGCTTTTATTTTATTTTGCAATCGTCTATTTATCACAATATTTTAGAAGTTTAAAATATGATAATTAAAGATTTGCGGTTTTGGTATAACTATAACTGTCCCGAGCTTATATAAGTTGATAATAAGTTAATTATTTATATGGAAAATATAAATAATCAATTGAAAAGTTAATAGATGGAACATATCACGAAAACCACTAACTTTATAAAATTATAAAATGATTACATCCAAAACATCCTAGATCAAGGGATAGAGATGAGTACAGTGTAGAAAGAAGATATGATCTTCGACACACTAATGTCAGAAGGATTTGAACATGAAGTACAAGAGGACTTTGTTAAAGGAGTCATGAAAAACGACACTGCCATAGTAGCTAGACTACTACAGCAATTTGCTAACAGCATCTTTTTTAAAATATGGAAACCTCGAATCATAATCACCAAACAAAGCTCTAACAATTGATCTGTAAGTTATGAGCCACTAAGTAACTCTACCAAATAAGGTTTAAACTCAATAGATAAACTCATAGAATCAAAACTAACGAGATTAACTAAGGGTGCCACATAAAGAAATATCACGAGAAAGTGATTAGAAAATGGTAGAAACTAACAAAGTTGAAAAGAAACATCAAACACAAATGATGGAAGAGGTCAAACAACCCAAGTAAAACACCACTGGGAAAACGCTAGTTGTCGTGAAACAAAAGCTTGAAGAACAATCGACTGCATCAGTTGCAAGTCCAGTTCAAAGAGGAATAGACGAAGCATCTAACGAAGATGTCTAATCGATACTATTACACATTCCTATGATAAACTAGCTACAAAGATAAGAAAAGTAACCGTTTAAGAAAGCTAACGGTTAGATTAATAGAAATAATTATTAAAATAATAAATTATTAAAACTATTGAACTTAAACAAAATAAAGTAACTCGAAGTCGCACTTAGGCAATTATGTAAGTCCCTACAGAGGCAAAGAAAATTAAATTTTAGATTCAGTGATTTCTACAGAGTATAAATCATAAGTTAAGTCTGAAAGTTAAAATAATACACTAGTATAGGAACCACTTCCCCAAATAGCAATATAGGAGGAAGAAGAGAAAGAGAAAATGATTGTTCAGGAGATCTAATAGTAAATAGACGATCTCACATAACCTGTAGCTACAGTAGTTCAACCACCCTATAAGGTAGATGATATTAAAACCATTGTACATGAGGTAGTGATAACAGAACAAACACTACATGATGCCATAGAACACTCAGTAGTACACATGGAAGATGTGAAACATATGAATACATCCATACAAGAAGCATAAATAGAGCCCAATGTATACAAAAGGGCAATTCTTGAAGCAAAGCCATTCTCAGAATTTAAAAAACTGAACTTGAATAAAAGCTAATGCAAAAAGTGGATGAAGATCAAGAACCAGAAAGATAAAGACCAAAAAGAGTCCAGAAGGAAGAGTCAGTAAAGAGTGAAAGACAATTTTACAAAGTTATGAAGTTTGGAGAACTAACTAAAAGCAGTAGTCCATCAAAAGACAAGGATAAAAGACCTAAGCCTTATGCAAAATTGGATGATAGTTACATTATACCATAAATCAATAGTAAAAAAAGACCCAAAAAGAAAAGAATCAGAGAGAACAAGTAATCCGACCCACACACAACGTATGTAATTAATGATCTTCACACAACAGCGAAGATCTTAGGGATTATACAACGGTATAAAGTTATCACTGTTGAAAACCTTAATGAAATGATAACAAAAATGGTCAAGGATACAAAAATTAGTGTTATTGACATAATCGACTGTCTCAATAACAGAGTGATGCTGAACAAAGTACTCCATGAAAAAGGAGGATAAAAGCTAAAATTAGCGCCAGAATAAAGCATAGAGATAGAATTTTCAAATCAGAGTGACAAGATGTCACAAAAAGAAGAGAAGAAAAAGAAGATGAACCACCAAACAAGACTGGTGGAAACATATTGAATGTTTGAATAATTATTATTATTGTGAACGATATAAACCATTTTATGAATGTATGTTAAGAGTGTGGAGCCTTAGCTCACCTGCACTATTATTTACCTTAACTTAAACTTAAACTTATTTATATGGAAAATATAATTAACAAGAGTCTCGGATTGCATTAATATTTGACTGTATAATTTTGAGTTAAGTAAAATATATGATTGTTAAAACGTTGGTTAAAGTACAATAAAAGGGGAAAACTTCAAAATGTTTTAGTTTCTACTTTTGCTAATCTTCTCTTTTCTCTATAATTTTTTTCTGTATTAACAAATTTCTTTTTGCAAATACAATTATTATTAAATAGCATTTCAAAGAGTGCATTTTAATTCCATTATTATAGTATTATTCTAGATAAATGATTACGTAAGGTTAAGCTATGGATACTTTCCATTTTTCAAAATAAAATATAATGGAAAAATGATTTTATAATTGAATTATTTGTTATCTAAACCTTTCAGAGATGCGTTTGTTGACGATGAATTATTGTTTGCTTTAGGGTTTAATAGAGAAATAATAGGTTCATAAAGCTCATCATAATTATTTCAAGGCGAACATTAGTATTTTAGTGAGATATTGATAATATATTAAAAATATAATATAAATTTATTATTGATCTTATATATGATTAATCAACAGATGCTGTGACATAGTGCTATTGTTATTAATAAGATATAGTTTTTATAGTAATTAACATATTATAAAATAGAACATGATTATAATAGAGCTGAGAATAATAACTCAAATTTAAGAATAAATTAATAAGAATTAAAAGCCGAATAGTTATCAATTAATCACCAAAACCTTTTATTACTTATTTTACTGGGATTCATTTCAGTCATCTTGATGTATAAGCTGAATAAAATGCATTATTGGGATGGTTATAAACCCCAAATAGGTGATTTAAGACATGAAACTATTGATTAAACATTTCTAAAGGAACTTTTAAAATAAAAAGTTGAAAAAAGTGGATTAAATGAAAAGAACTGATAAGCAAGACAGACATTCTTTATAATAATCTATCATAATACTTGATTGAGAATTAAATTTTAAAAGTTTATCGCTCCTTTGATTATGGTTTAACATATAAAAATAAAATAGTTTTGAAATTCATTAGTTAATCCTAATTATTTAGGCAGAGATATTTATATTTAAATAATAGTGAATACATCTAATTATAATTCTTTTAAATTAATTATAATTTTTTGTAGTCATAATTTTATGGCATTCATATATTAACAAAACCATTAAAAAATCGATTAAAATATTATAGATATAGCTTAAATATAGATGAAATCGTAAAATTAATAACTGGTCAGATTAGAATGACACTAATTGAAGCATTCTATTCATGATATATTTGTACAGATTGGCAAAAGTCTTGCTTCATAACCTATTCAGGCATTCAACTATTAACTACAACTTATAATTTGTGCAAATAGGTGTAAATAAATTAGTTTAAATGAAGTTGATAGTAATTTTAAATCAGTTATTAACAAAATTGTAGCGCCATCGAGTATAAACTCAACAATATATAAAGAAGCAAGGAAAAGTAAAAGACAGATACGCAACTAATCAAGTCTAAATAAGGTTAATTAGTGATCTTGCTCTTTCTTAAGCAAATATTGAGTGATATGTTTATAAACTGAAAGCTAAAGTAAAAAAATATACATTAAACTATAAAATCAATGATGAAAAAGGAATAAATTAATTCTAGCCACAAATTAGTAAAATTGAAATAGTTTTTAATTACAAATATCGCTTTTTTCGCAACTTTTGTCAGTGTAACTTCAACAACATATATGGAAACTTTTTATATTTAATTATATTCTAAGATTAACTCAACAACTAATTATAAGATTTGACATTATAATGAATGTTAAACTCTCTAAAACACAATATTTTAATAAGTTATAATTGTATTTAATTTTTAAAATCAAATAAATTTATCATTCACTAGTTAATACTAAAATAAACCATCAATCTTAGTCGTGTCGAAGACGTGTATGAGTGAGTTGACGCGGTGAATCCATGAGGTGGCAGTCATAAAGTAGATAACTCCGAAAAAACCACTTCTGCTTTCGCCTAGTATCCCCCCAGAATCAAGATTTTGACCAGAGAAAAACCTGAAAACAGAGCTCGCAGGACTCGATTCGGTGAGAGGGAATTGAGAAAAACGCTTACCGGTCCTAACTCTGCTGGGAAACGTAATCCCTGTCCTTTCGCTTTGGTTCCTTCAGCACCCTTACCAGATGTGGGAAAATCATTATCGTTTGCTTCAATGATTTTTTGTCTTCTCACTTTTTAAGGCAGAGCGTACCTCCATCCTGATCCCTATTACCAAGGAAGCTGAACTCAAGCCAGGTAAGCTCATCTATGCAGGGAAATCATTGTGTCCAGCCCACTCAAGGATTGTAGTAGCTGACAGATTGAACCACGCTAACTAGCCTCTCAAGCGTAGCCCCCAGCAACCCCCTACTTACCCTCAGTAGGCATTAGTGTAGTAGAAAGCTCTATTAAAAGGTCCTAAGTGAGATTAGTACCTCCCCTAGCAATTAAATTTCTTATTTAACAATAATAAGTTAATATTGTTTATATGTTGCCTGTTTTTTTAAAAAAATAATGCCTAACATCAGATATTTAACAGAACTTTAGACAAAATACAGCTTTCAATTTTACTAGTTCAATCGTTTTTAATGTATATTTTTAAAAATTTATATTTAATGTTTCAATAACATAAGATAAAGATGTTACATGCTAAATACAGATTATTCTCTTTTGACACAAGTTTATTAATAAAGCAACGGATTAGTCTAAAATCATTAAGTAATTAATGATTCCATATTTTTATCGTTATTATTTGTTATTTAACAAAATTTTATATTGTAAGATACTTTACAAAAATATTAGGTAGAATTTTATGGTGATTGTTATTTCCTCTAATAAAGTATAACACGAATAAACAATCAATGGATAAAATACTAACCAAATATTAACGGAGTATTAAAAAATTGAATAGTATATATTATGGTCGGTAAAGGCTTAAATGTTAACATCCTTGATATTATTTATTTATCTAATATAAGTCAGCAACTTAGATACTCCTGTCTTAAAGATACTAAGGTATTTAATAATTCTTGATCAAATTCTAAACTTACAGTAATTGATCATTCTAAAATATTAAGTATAACCATAAAAATATATTATATATTGAGTTGATGATGATCAGGTATCTTTTAAATTTAATAATATCCCTAATCAGATTCAAATATATTAGGCAACAGAAAAAACCACAATATCAGCTTTGATGTTACTTAATTTTTCCAGTTTTAACATGTATGGAAGAGCAACTATTTGAAATACACCTGTTATCAATTTTTATTTAGTAATTTCTTTAAAATGTGAAGATTATATTGAAAAAATTCATGTAAATGTGAATATTTTTGAACTGCAGCAGCATAATTAAATTCTTATCAATTTCATAGGTTCCCTGTTTATTAATTATAAGTGGATAGCTGCTATCAGATACGTCTTAAATAGCTTATTTTACAAAAAATAAGTCTCTTTACCAAATTATAAATTTAATTAAATCTAAACTGATTACTTAGCTCCAACTGCTCAAATATATGAAAATAAATTTGTTTTTAAAGTACCTCTCAATGCCCATTACATTCCAAACTAGCTCCAACTTTCACACATGATTCTATTGCCTCATTTCTCCTACTTTTACTTCTGTAAATATGAGCTCAAATAAATATTAAATCTAGCTGCATCCTTATTAGCAAAGCAGCTATTAATTAAATAATATGCTAGAAGCTTATTTATTTTTCACATCTGGGGGTAGCCAAGAAGTTACCTTAACCCAGCAACCTCTCTACCATGTTTAAAGATATATTTAAAAATAAATTATAATATCGTGATCATTAATTTCTCATTACACTTTACTTTACTTTACTATTTTTCACATTATTTTTCTATTTAGTTCTATAATTATTATTAAATATAATTTAAATATTACATCAGATTGCTTTTAATAATGGTCAATCTTTCTCAAATACTATTTATCATCATTTGTTTGCTTTAATATGATGCATAAATGCACCTGATTTAAAGGGATACTTTATGAAAGATGTCTCAGCTGCAGAAACATATGCAAATCTAATATTAATAAAAATATAAGAAAATTTTATTTAAGAGTTATGCATCAAAGGTAATAAGTAAGTGTCCCTAATTAAGGAAATGGATTAACACTAAGTTTAGGTTGTAATAATTCCAAAAGTTAGTTGGACTGATGTATCAGGAGGAGATCTAGATTTATTGACACCTCCCTCTTATTAACCATTGATGGATTAGTATAATCAAGATCAAAGAATATAGCTGTTAGTTTTTTGTTTTGAGCTTCTGCAAGTATTAATGGTGTTTTATATGGAATATACTAACAGATTGGGATATTGATAATTACAATATATATAAATAAAAAAATTAATTGAACCTGCAAACCACAAAAAATATAGTTATAGATAAGCAGATGTCCGATTCTACTAAAATAAAATCCCATTTTATACTATAACTGCTCATATGGCATTTTATTAATGAAAAGTAATCGTACTAAAATTGCTTATGTCCTAATTATATTCTAGACGTGGTCAATAAAGTTTACAAAAAAAATTATTGTTACTGGAAAAATGTTTTACTAAAAGCACAATTCAGACAATAGCAAATTTTATTTCAATATAATCTCATAGAAATTACTTTAATTGCTTATGAGATTTTATCTAATGAAGTAGTATGTTATGGATTATTAACAACTTGTTTGCCAACATATATATATATATAAAATTCTTAAAATTTTAAGGGTTGTAAATTGTGGATTTTGTATTGAAATGCATTTATGGGATAATTCTGGAAACAGTAATAATCTTGAAATTTATATTAAAAAGTGAACTGTTTTTATAACTTTAAATTTTTATATTTAATAATAATTCAACTATTTACCAGGATCTCAATATAATTTTAATGTACAGCAAATACCATCAGTTTAAATGTGCTAGTACGATGCCTCAATAATCAATAGCAATCTCAGTACAGATTTTTATTATAGATAATTCTACCGTCAACTATGGAATTTGTATCTATTTTAATAATTGTAGCATTTCATCTATTATCTAAAATAATTAAAAGTATATGAATGTATAAATTTTCCAAGCAAATTAAGTAAACACATAAATATCCCTTTTTCAATTAATAGTGCGATCGAATTGTAAAGAATATAAAAATAGTTTCAAGGAATGAAATTTCTGGTTTTATTGACAGACTTTTTGTTAAAAACTGCATAATAGTAAATGCGACAATATTTTTTAAGAAGCAGTTCCTGGTATAAAAAGATAGATATAATTTTAATGGAATAGAAAATATAAAATTGTTAGTGAGTTGTAAATTGAAGAATATATTAAAATTCATCTGTTATTTAGAAGAATAATATAAAGGCAAAAGATAAGAGATTGAAGTTATATTTCAAGAGATACCTGTACAATTTTGAATAAAAACAATTGATGGCTGAGTTAAAGCTATAATGATAAACTACAACAAATTAATGACACGTGTTTAACTAATCATCAAGCAGCAATTAAAGAATAGAAACAATTAAAAAACTAAAATCCTTAAAAGTTAGTTAGGTTAATTTTTATATAATTTAGAGTTTTTTGTTATTCAGAAAAATCAATAAGATCTTAATTATAAATTTATTTATGATAAATATTAATGATTAAGAAGTGATTATATATTAATTTATGAATGAAAATAATTAAGTGAAGGGCAAGAGGTTTTAAATTTATATAGACTTTTTACGAAAAAATTAAGTTTAATCGATGAAATTTCTCTCAAATATATATTAGTGAGTATATTTTAGTTGATTTATAGTTAGAATTGCAGTTTAAATATAATAAATATTTAATTTATAATTTTATATCATATCATTTTGTTATTAATAACATTTAGATGTTGATTTCTTTAAATCGTGATTTCGTGGTATGCTTTTTTCATAATAAGTAATTCTAATTAATTCTCAATAAATTCTGATAATTAACATAATATTCCATAAAAGTTATTGATTTAATAGAAACAAATATTAGAGTTAAAACTATTTTATAGTTTTCATTACAAAAATTAAAATTAACATATAAAATATGAAGAAGCCCACAACAACAACAAAAAAATATCTCATGTGTTGCTTCGGATTTTCAGAGAGATTAACATTCTTCAATTTTGTAGTCTTAATATTTACAAACTGATAGCCAATTTATTCATAAGGAACAGAACCTTAAACACAAAGGCACTCCCATTATCAGCTCAGCAGTCACAAGAAGTAAAAAATTACGACTTATATCTTCTTATTTATGATTAAATTAGCAAAATCATTATAGTTCATTGTTAATATTATAAACTACAATTTAAAATATAGTCATTCATTTAATAAAATATATATAATTCTAAATTATGAAAAAAATTGATTTGACATAATTCTGTTAGTTCAAAGAATATAAAAATTCACAAAATCATCGGTCTAAATGAAAGTTTGCAAGTTAAATGACCTACAGATAAAACTTGCTCATAAATATAAAGTCAGATTTTCTCACCCTTTAAAAACTCTATAATAGAGAATTTACAACAAAAAAGTTTATATTAATTTTTCAAAAGATTTTTATTTTTATACCAAATTTATTATTTAAAAAGAAAATATACTATCGAATTTTCCAGTTCATCCGAACAAAGCAAATTTTGATTAAAGTGAAATATTTTTGGAGTCCTCATCTTCTACTAATATGTTTCAATTAAAATTTAATTAGATTTTTACCTAGGACATAGTTTGAAAATTCTTTTCTATAAATAAAACTATGACCAATAGTTAGTCCATCTCCAAAATAATGCTACCCAAAACTTTGCTATTGTTAAGTAACTCTTCATTAAAATAATATTTCAGTGAAGAGTGAAGCAAATAGGAGAAAGGATTCAAATTATTTAAAACCTCAACGAAAAATTGATCAAAGACAAGATCAAAACATCTTAGCAGTAATACAAAGAAATTTTAAAAAGTTGATTAACACAAACATCATATATCAAATATATTATAAATTTCTTAAGCAAACTGAAGAAAGGAAAGAATCTACAGAGCAGGAGTTGAAATCATGGAAGTGATAAGATTAAAACATACTCAAGGATGTCCTGACATCAGTAAGATAGCAAGTACTAGAAAGTATAACAAATGAGTAAATAATATAGCAAAATAATACACACTAGGCAAAAACTGCTCAGGTTAAAAGCTATGGCGAATCATATATCAAAATAATAAACATCTTAAACTTATTGCTAGATAATTTGTTAGAGTAAACGAGCATAAAGCTAATAACTTCCTTGAGAAACTTGCTTAAACAATTCAAAATACTGAGGGCAATAGTATGACCATTCAGAAAGCAGTTTATTAATAAAAAGTAGAAAGGGTCTTAGACTTTATTGATTAAAATGATAAATCAAAATTAAGAAAAACTATTAATGTTATACATAAAAGGATAGAAAAATGCATCAGTACCACCCATAGTAAGAAAAGTTTAACCAAGAAATTATGTCAAACATTAAATAAATTTACATAACAAAATGTACAAGTGAATAAATAATGGGAAGATAAAGTAAAAATAAAAACGAATTGAATAAATATAAATATGAATTTCAAAAAAACAGACTGCGATCAGCATATGAAAAATAGGGATACTCAAGATATCACTTATAAGACCACTTTATCCTTTTGATGAAAAATTTTGAATAAGAAAATGATAACATAGAAAATATTCATGAGGAGCTAGAAGAAGAGTAAGATAGGAATAACGTTGATGACTCAAAATAACAATACAATATTAGTGAGTCATTTGGGAAAAGACTGTGATGATGATGGTGGAAGCAGAAAAAGACTGCATCAAAATAAAAAGCTGAAACAAAGTTATAAAATGTAAAACAAAAGATTATTAGAAAAAATATTTTAGTTCGATAAAATAATTGGAGAAGATCATAAACAAATAAAAGAGCATTAATGTTAAATATAAAAATGAAAATGTATAAATTGATCAAGATATTAAAGGTAAAAATTAACACTCAAATGAACAAGATAAAAAAATAAAAGGAAACTTGAGTAAAGAAAAAAAAAATGATAAGTTCTCAAAACAAAAATTTTGAAATAAAATTAAAGAAAGAGACATAAAATGTTAATAATATAATTGAATAAATCATTTTTTTTATAAATATAATAGTAGTGTTAAAGAAACATAAAAAGTGCTAATAAATAAAATTATCTTAATTTTATAATCAAACTTAAAATAATAAATTAAATTGTTTCATAGAGATGGGTCTAAAATATAAAAAGAGTATATTTGGCATAAAGGATATAATTAACCTAAAATAAAAATCTAAAACTTAAATTGAACAACCTTGGAGTACTTAATGTTACTATGTATAATTAAATGAAATTAATGAAAATTTAATAAATTAGCCAATATTGAGCTCATTTATACTTAGACTGAGTTAAGGGTGATGCAAATGCACATCTTTAGTAGGGAAGCATTAATAACATAGATCTGTGTAGTTTCATGCTTATCGAGTGACCACGAGATAAAGATTGTTCTTTAACAAAGTAAAGTTTCTACAAACGTGCTTGTCTTTTGGACATGATATTTTTTAAAACATAAATACTGAAGGAATCTCAAGTCACCTGAATAATAATTAATTAAATTCTATTATTAACCTCATGCTTAACGACTCCCTCATAAAATGAAAATTGCAAAGTTTATAGCTTATAAACTGGCAGAGAATTTGAATTGAATAACATGACTTCGGTATTCCTAATTTTTTACTTGCTGTTAGGATAAATTATTAAAATCCTGAAGAAAAAAAAGCATAAATTTGGTCAATATTCAAAACCCCAAAACCCTTTCAGTAGTTTGATTGAGTTTTTGATTGATAAAAGTAGACTATTAGTGCATACTTTATTAGGGTTTTAATAGGGTTTATGTAGGGGTTTAATGTTTAAATATTAGTATTTTAAGTGAGTATATGCGAGGTTTGGGGTCAGTTTATGATAGTGAGTATATAGATTTATTGTTTATGTTACGTTATGGTTGCGATGATTATAGTGATCAACTCAGACCTATTCTAAATAACACATCTATTGCAAGGCTACTCCATAAATCTCCTGCAACTCTGAGGTCTCACTGTCTATTAGTATTGAATTTAAAGAGATAGCATCTTAATTCTAAGCCTAAGAGACCCTTAAAATTTTAGCAGCATCATATTGAATATCTTATTAATGATAAGACTCTTAAATACTGGGCTCATTTCTCTCTAGCCTAGAGGGCTGTGATGTTTCATCGCCAATTTCCTGAGCTTCATATCTCTTATTAATTTATAGCTAACATATATATATATATATAAAAGAATGGAATATCTTACAAGATAGTCAATCGCATTAAGAGAGTGATTGACTTTAATGTTCCATTTTATAAGGATAATTTAAATTATATATTCGATTAAATGCAAAGGGCTCAAGAGCATAATATAAAGTTCATACACGCTGATGAGGCAGTATTTACATTCAATACCTTCATATCAAGGTCTTGGTACAAGAGGTATAGTAATATAGAAGTATATTATTAAAAGGTTAAGATTTAAAGCGAATTAAGTGATTTGAGAGGAGGGTCTACAAAATTAATCAACATTTTAATCATATAATGTATAGTTCATGTACAGTAATATACTCTTAAATGTCTCATAATCAGCTCTATTTCCTGCAATATGTTCTTCGTCATATATTGTGCTGATCTCGAGATCGGTGCTCGTTCGCATTATCAGGTCTGAAGCATCTATAAAAGTCGAGTTGTAGGATCATACGTTCACATCTCAGCCACATCTCGATATAAGACTGCTAATCTCAGGATCAGTTGACAGAGCAGTCCTCCATTTTATTAGGTGAAATTTTAATGAATTAAAAGTTACCCCTTATTCATACAAATTTGCAATGGCATTGAAGAGCTGCACAATTTAGGGTATGTTCATAGAGGCTTGAAGCCAGAGAATATAATGCTTGATTTTTCATCTCTCAGAGTAGTAATAATTGATTTCAATATGTCATAAAGAGTTGAAGCTTCAGGACTTGGCAAAGTTTATGGTACTACTGGATACTTTCCAGAAAGGGAGGACTGGAGAGATGGTGATATTAAGTGGGATGTATGGGCTCTAGCAGCAATTATTGCTGAATGCGATATGCATAGAAATGATTACTATAGCTGTAAGAGAGAGAAAGATTCAAAACAGAGAATATAGCAATATCTAGACTAGAATAAGATAAAAGGTAAAATGAAAGATATGGCTGAGCAGATTATCTTAAGACCAAACCACAGAGCAGAGCAAACAATAGACTAAATGATCAACTGGATAGGAGATATCAAATTTAGAAAATTAGCACATGATGCCAAGGTATAGTTTGAGTGAATAGTAAAAATAAAACCCCTCTAATACACACTACTATACATTACATTTAAACATTAAACCCCTACATAAACCCTATTAAAACCCTAATAAAGTATGCACTAATAGTCTACTTTTATCAATCAAAAACTCAATCAAACTACTGAAAGTTTTGGGGTTTTGAATGTGTCATCTCAAAAACTAGAAGCCGGCAACAATTAGGTATTCAGAAAGGTTTGCTCAGGAGATCAAGTTCTATCAGAGTACATATTGAGTAAATTTTGAATGAATTACCAGATTATAAATAATAATCAATAAATTATGCACACTATTTTAATCTTAATAATTTATAAATATATTAAAATGACAAGCATCTCAAAATCAATGAAATTTTGAGATACGAGCCAAATAAATAAATTAATAAACTTACAATTAAATAACTCAGTAAAAATTAAGTTAAATTTATAAATATTTTAAGTTCTTATAATTATAATATGCTCTTAAATATTGATAAAACTTTCAACATAAATAATGTAGATTATTTTTAAATATTAAGGTTTAAATTATAAATTATATTGTTTTATTGATTAAGTTAATAGAGTTTAAAAATGAACTTAAAATATTTATAAAATTAATTTAATTTTTACTGAGTTATTTAGTTGTTAGTTTATTAGTTTGTTTTTGGCACGTATCTCGAAATTTCATTGATTTTGAGATGAGTGCCATTTTAATATATTTAAAAAGTATTAAGATTAAAATAGTGTGCATAATTTATTGATTATTATTTATAATCTGGTAATTCATTCAAAATTTACTCATTAAAAACTATACATTATGGGGGGTGTGTTTGACCTTCTGGCCAAGCTTTCTAACAAATGCTTTAATGCACTGAAACCTCTCTGATCCTTATTTATTTCTTGATATTTTTATTTTATTCAATTTTGTTTTAAGTTAAACATAAATTCTAATTTCAAAAAATTTACAAACAATATTAAAAATAATTTCATTTAGATAGTATAAAGAGTTAATTTCACACTTTAAACTTTGACTCCTTTGCCAATTATTTTAAGGTTAATAAATATTTAATGTCCTGATTGCTTGATTTTTCCTCATATATTGGTATAAATAAGTTTATTATAAAAGTAATAGTATTTAAAATAAGAGAAATTAATAATATATAAATGTCCTTGTTTTTAATTAGTTAAAACAACCCTTTTTATATCAATCATCAAACATACTGAGAATATTGTAGAGTTTGTCAAGCTGATTTGGTACTCTCTTCAGTGAATCCTTCTGTTTCAGCTTATTTTCGTTTCCAGCTATGCCTAATTGAACGACAATACTAACCTGTTCAACTAGTCACTGTCGCATTGAGCTATGAGGCTGCTGATCACCCTCAGAGAAAAAGTAGTTACTTCAGGTAAATCTTCTTGAAATTAGCTTAACTCGTCTCCCGAAGTTAAGATGAAGTGATTCAGTCGTCTCAACATCTTGAATGAACTCGACCATGAAGTTGTCTTTTTGTATTCAACAGGATGAGCTTTATGAAGTGAGCGATCAATATCGTCCTTGAAATGCCTTATATTGGCGTGTTGTAGCTGCCATTTGTCAGTGATAGATCATTTATTTAATGAGTTCATTCATTATAAGTGCACTAGTCATGCTCATAATGAATGCACAAGTCATCTTCATCCCCGCTTCTATTTTTTGCAGCTTTGAGAATGACTCAATTTTTGAGCTTTAGTAATATATCTGGCGTAGTCTTTCATAGGAGCTAACGAAGAAATGCACGAGCTTAATTTTTATTGGAAATTGTCGTCTTGGCGTCATTTTGTTTCTTAGTGCAATGTCTTAGTGTCATTTATTTTATTTCTCAGACTATTTATTATATCTTACATAAATTTCTTAAAAATCTATTACAATATAATAGTAATTATTAATTTCCATATTGATTTCTTCAAGTTTCTTGTTAATTTTAAGTAAAGTAAGTCAAGAAATAATAAAATCTTATTTAAGTTCTTATCACATCTTGACTTAAGTCTTATTAACGGAGTTCATTGAATTCAGAAACAAGTTACATTAATAAATACAAGTAATATTTGAAAATAATCCATCATAGTATAAAAATATAAGAATCTTTTTCATTCTCTTAATTAATATCTATTTAAATAGTTCATAATAGTCTTATAGGCTAAAATAACTAATAATTAATTAATTTGATGAATTTAAAATAATTTTTAATTATAAAGTTAAATCATTTGAATCAAATTAGTTTATTTACTTTTAGATCTATAATTTATCAACCTAAAAAAAAATTGATAAATTAGAATTCAACTTATATTCTTCAGTTATTTATCAATTAATTCATACATAAATTATAATTTAAATATCGTTTTTCAATAACATTATTTAGATTTAGTGCCTTAATTTTAGCATTAATTTTTTAAATAATTAATATCACTAACTTTAAGTATAAATTAATAAATCGCAAAATGTTTATGGCTATTAAAAACTCACCAATTAGTTATTAAAAACAAATATTGATTTTATATTTTATTTAAGTATTATTAAAATATATGTTTATTTTAAGAATAGAAAGAAGAGTTATAATTTAAACTAAACCTAAACTACATAAAATTAAATGCTTAATCGATATATCTAACCATATAAATACGTCTTTGGTAAAAAAATAAAAATGTTATATAATAATAATTGTTCTGACCAAGACCTTCCCATCACCCGTTTTTTAATAAAATTTATCAATGAAAAACATTTTTACTTTTGTAAATATTTGTCGTTTCAGATCTTAATTAATTATTAAAATAACAATTTTTGAATTTAAACCATATCTTATTATTTTATTTAGAATGTACTGATAAAAAAAGTAAATTCAATTTTAAATCATTTAATATAAATATAATTATACCCTTAAATAAAAGACTTATATTTTTCAAATTGATTAATAATTTTGTAAGTTGTCAATTTCTAAAAATATTATTAGTAAAAACAAAATAGAATTAATATTTAGTAAAAACTATTAGCGCAATAGATTAAAGTTTGTTATTTAAATTTACAGCAAAGAACATGCAAAGATTTAATAATCATAAATTGCTAAGACTAACATTTTCTAGAAGTTTGTGGCATGATAAAATATTTTAAGATTTAAAGTTATTATTTTTAACTGAATTTTTTCTAGATAACATAAAGAGGGATTATATTTTTGAAATGAGATGCAATTGTGTATGGACTTTAAAAAAGAAATAATTTTTATATTTGATTAAAAAAATGAATTTAATTTATATAAGATTAATGAAATGCAAAAGCTATCAATAAATATAATGAATTTATTGAATTAAAAATTGAAAATTTTATAAAATAGTTTATGAAAGTATTACTTTTAAACTTAAAATTGATTTCTTAATTAATTAAGATCTGAAAAGACATATAAAATAGTGTAAAAATTTGTGAAAAAGAAAATCAAAGGCAAGACCAATTTATTTGTGAATGCGAAATCAGTGTATATTTAATGCTAGTATTTTACCCTTTCACATTGTTTTGTGTATTGATGTATATTTACAGCAGTTCATTTACGTACCTTGGATTTATGTATATATTAAGACCACTCCTTGTGCTTAGCTGCAATATCTTTTTTTCTTTTGGTTAGGCTTGTCAGCTTGGTCAGAAAATCTCCTCTGCTTCTTTGTCATCTAAGTCTTTCCAAGCTCCTCCTTTGCCTCCTGCGATCCCTCCATTGCTGGTCTCTCAACTGTATTGTGACTCTCTGATCTATCTCTTTGTGGTCAACCCCCAAGTCATCTGCCACCTTCGTCTTGTCCTCTGAAGCCATTTCTGTCACCTCTGCACCCTTCGCAGTCATCATTGCACCCTCATCTGTAGTTGCCATCGTCATCGTCTCTTCTCTAGCGCCTCTCTAGCTTTCTCTCCTCAATAACCCCCCATTCACGAGTCTCTCCTCTCCCCCTTGAATTACTCACCAGCTGGAGGCTGGTCTCCACATTGGGCATCTCGGCACTTTTTTAATATTAATTTATTTAAATACATTAAAAACTACTCTATCTCGAAATTTTGATCATTTCGATATAGAGTGCTAAATAAATTAATTAATTTACTCATATATGGAATAAGTTAATATAATTCACATTAAGTTTTAAATAAATGAATGTTTATTTTTTAATATTATTTAACTATATCAAGTAATAAAAAAAACTATAAATAAAACATAAATATTTAAAAACAATTAAGATTTTTAATTAATTTAAAAGGATGCATAAATAAAATAGTTTCTTAATAAAAATAAACATTCATTTATTTAAAACTTAATGTGAATTATATTAACTTATTCCATATATGAGTAAATTAATTAATTTTTATCGCACTCTATCTCAAAATGATCAAAATTTCGAGATAGAGTAGTTTTTAATATATTTAAATAAATTAATATTAAAAAAGTGCCGCATAAATTATACATTTTTATTTACATTTTGAATTTTACAACAAATTTCACTCATTGAGGCACATTTCAATTTCTCAGACTGCTTGTATACTCCATTCAATTCAGTCAAACCTGTGAATCTCCTTAGCCTACTACTCTTTCCACTCTGTACTGCGCGTTTTCCTCTATCCTGCTCTTTATGGCGCCTAGGCGGATTCTTCAACTATCTAATGGGGTTCAAAAGAGATGGAGTGCACTTACCAATAGGGAGGCAGAGGAATTTTTAAGCAGTTTACAGTGCGCGTTGCACTCGTTGGCATCTCGACCAATTGAATTACCTCCCACTCTGACACTTTAGATCTACACTATGAGTTCTTCGCACCAAATGGTGCAGGCCCAGATACCAAGAGATAAGGTGTAATCATTAAGAAAGCAGCAGCTAATACAAGCCTTTCTCTTGATAATACTCTTTAGGTTTCTTGAGTACTAATAGTCTCAGCACAAATGAGTTACTACATCTTGCTCTTCTTAATCACAATGCACCAAGGACTACTTGAATTACGCAATCACCAACCTTCCAACTGCTCAAAGAGTCCAAGTATTATCTGAATCGGTAGAGAAGGTCACATGATCGTTGGACCATACAAGGCAACTGGAAATTTATGGAAGCCATGCGATGTAGATGCTTGTAATGGTGTTACAGTAAATTTAAAACAGTTCATTGCCTTCACTCTCCTCTTCCTCTGCACCCATGCCTGCAGGGCTCCCCGCTGGTAGTACTGGCTTAACGGTATATTCACTGGACGTCTCTGGTAGTGCCTGTGTATTTCTCATCAACCTGGATCAGATACTGTCTATGGGAGGTCGCCATTTAGAGCTGTGAAGCTTAATGCTCTGATTCAATATCGTTCATTGACATAGCAGGGTTGATTAGTTACTGTTAGATTGAGAGTGTCTATTTCAATATTAATTGTTAGAGTTTAATTGTAAACTTGTTCAAATTATAATAAACATCTATCATTAATTGTGCTATATGTTGATTATTAAAGATTCAATGTTACCTTTTGTAACCTTTTTCAATTCAATCAATGGGATTTTATTTACAAAAGTTAAAATGTTTATCCTATTATTTTAAAATACGATTATAGAGATAAAAATTTATAAAATAAAATTTGTATTAGTTTATTAATAGATATTTTAAAATTTAATTAATTACACTAAAAAATAATATATATTTGTGATGATTTCCTATACAAGCATGTATCAATTAAAGTCGACGGAGAATGTGAAGCTAAATAAAATAATATAAATAACGATTACTGCCCGAAGGGCAATATTTTTAATGAAAGAGCATAATTCAAAGAATAAGAAAATATTTTTCAATATTATTTGAAAAATTTTATTAAAAAAGGGGGGAGGGGGAAGGTCATATATTTTTTATGGGAGGGTCTCAGTCAGAACAAATAATAATAATAATATTCTCACATTGAGATCTTTGGGGACCACATATCGATATATATATATATATTATATATGATAATATATAAAGGACTTGCCCTTTTAATTATGTTGATTTCATTAATATCGACATTAATTACTTTCATTTAATTCTTTCTTTGTCTTCTCTCCCAATCTGTTCTTGCCATTTCTTTATTTTTCTGAATTTTTTCCTGTGTCTCTTTCTTGTATCAAAATTTGAGACTTTTAGCCTCGATTCATGATGTTGATCAACTATATTATCGAAATGTCTCTGCTGAAGAGTGTTGGTGAGAAATGCTCTTCAATGAATACTTCTTAATTGAAGCTCAGCTTGAAACAAAGGGCTGAGCTTGTTAATTAACTCAATTTTCCATTGTTAAAAGTTAGAGTCGACGTTATGTTCTTTTGCTTCTATTTAGTCTCTATAGAAGTTTGAATCTTGGGTCGCTGGGTTGGAAAATTTAGTAAGTACTCAAAAGAGGCTTGGATTATACTTCTTTAGTTTTGAGTAGTATGTCTACCTTAATACTTAGCGACTATGTTTTACTATTTAGAATTGATTTATGTTCTGTTGAAGTATCAAACAAAATCTGATCAGATTCTGATGCATAGTGAAGTCGTGTCGAATTGCTAGTTTCACTATTTACTACCACTGATGAAGTAAATTCTGGTTTTTAATAATGTTTTATTGAATTGAATGTTTTTTTCATTTTTTCTTTTCTAAAACCAGAAGCATTTATTCAATATAAGTTAATCAATTAATATTCAACAACAAAAAACAATATATAGAGATTATGACAAACGTTAAGAGTATCTAGAGTTATTACAGAATTGGTATTAGACAAACTCATATACACCAAGTCAAATGTTTGCATCCCATTCAAAGAACAATAGACATACCACTGAATATTCAAACAAGAATATATCAATATTACTAACTTTGCTTTAGATGTCAAATAAGTTGATAATATTTATGAACTATCTAACCAACTAAATAATATGAGAACTCACATAATAATAATAAATTTATTTGTTCAAAGTTGTCAATTTAATAAAAACTGGTAGCATCAGTGATACGTTCCTGTAATTACTGCACATCTGTTGTTTTTTTATGGCATCCATTCTTAAGTAATTAAAAGTTTTAATAGGTTTCATCTCGACATAAACAGCTGAATGACGGCAGATTCCTTTACTATTGAATAATCTTTGTAGATTGTAGCTGAGTGCAATATAACAGTCTCTTTTAGATATGTATTTTAATTACTTACATTAACTTGTTTTAATATAAAATAAAACATAATTGATTAGAATAGTTCTATAAAGTACATATGAATAGTTTGAATTATTTATTACCTTCTAACAGTCAATAAACATGCAAATCAATTAAGTTATAAAATATGTCTAGTTTTTTTAAGAAAATTTTAATATAAATTATGATATTAAGCAAATTAAATAATTAATCTAATATAAAGAAACATTCTTTCAGAACATGTTAATATTTGATTATACATATAGATATAGTAATATTATCTTAATAAAACACTTAACCATCAAATTTATAAAAGTAAAAGCAGTTTTCACTCACGATGGGAGACTCTTTTGATTCACTTTAATAAATCTACTGTTTTCCCAAACAATAATGAGTATAATAATCTACTTTACAAGTTACGTTTACTTTTTATATTATCATATAAACTTTTTTACAAATATTAATACCAGAAAATATGAATAAATATTAACTCTTAGATTCAAATCAAAATTTTACAATTTCAAGGCTTAGAAACTAGGTAAAATAGAAGGAAGCAATTGCCTGGCTACTTACGGTTCCTTGTAACATTATTAAGAGCATTAGATACGATGTGATCATAGTTTACCACTAGATATTCAAGGAAGGATTCAATAAACAATAATGTCTTCGATAATAATTATTAAAAATTGGGAACAAGAATACTTTATCTAAAATGTAAAAACTTAAATATATTTGAGATTGCCAAGTATTTATTATTAAGGATAATAAATTAAATTAAAAAAAATTATAAAAACATAATAAATAATGAAAGCTTAGTGTATAAAATTAATAATTAAGCCAAAATAAAAAAAACTGAAACATAAATTTACAAAAATAGCTTATTGACCAAGAAATCTTAGAACTGTAATCAATCTCGACTATTCTCCCTTGATATTAAAGAGTATATTGCATAAATTTTTCGACATTTAAAACCTAACATAACTTAATAAATCCTGTATAAGATCTCTTATTCCAAATAAAAATTAGAATTGTTAAACTTAAATTTAATTTAACTTCCCTTAAATAAAATCATTAAATTAATCATATAATAATAAGCTTTTTAGAAGAAATGAGCTTAAGCAATCCTTTATCGTAAGTGGCCTACCTTATCTTTTTGACTTTTTCCTGGTGATTGATTCATTTCCAATTGTAGCAATTTTTCTCTCAATTTTATATCTGCTAAATAATTCCAGGTATTTGCCATTATAGCATAGCTCTTCTATAATCTTGTAGATTTTCTTAATCTCATTAGAAACTATTTTTTTTATAATTTTTGGTGTATTTTTGTGATTTTATATTTTATTTCTCAATATTTTTTTCATTTATTATTTTTTATACACGTTATTATTTCATTTTTCTCATAGAAAATTCTGTTTTAACTTAAATAGTTTAATTTCAAATTTTTATTGGTAATTCATAGAAAAAATTACCATCTTGTAAAAATTTGTGCGTCGGTAAATTGGCCATGAACTGTGAATCTTACTGTATTTCATACTTGAGATCCATTGTAGCATTATTCCAAGGAACATAGGCTTCTATAACATCAATAAATTTCAAATTAAACCCTTTTACAGCATGATACGAAGGTGGTAACTATTCAACCACTTAACTGGAGAGTTGAGGGTTGTCGTTGTCGCTGCTTGATTTCAGCGTCACTCGACGAATAGACACTTAAATCATCCTTTATCAAGTGATGGTACGACATCCCCATAATCACAATGCAATGACGTTGACTTAAGGATGAAGTAATTAAGGTTCATATTTAGAGTATTTATATCAATAAATATTAACAATATTTTTTTCATTATTGTATTATTCTGGTTATTATTCTTAAATTTATTCGTAGTCTTCTTTAAATTCAAAATTTCTCATTCTTATTGCTATTTATTTACTTCTATTTAGCTTTTATAGTCTTTTTTTTTCAAAATAGCATATTTAGTATTTTTATAATGGTTAATTTCTTATTATTGATTATTTTTATTAAATTCTAATGAAATTTTTATTAATTTGGATTTTTCTAAGAATTATATAATAGGATTCTAAACAAAATAATTTAAAATTAAATCTTAACACTAATAGTCATGTTTTTTCTATTCTCATATTATATAGAGTATTTCTTATATTATTTAAATATAAATTTTTAAATAAGTTCTTCAAATATATATTTTTTAAAGTTGTTATTTTGGATAAGGTAAATTATATTTTGCAAAACATACCTAACTTATACTTTTTATATTTTATTAAATATTTATTTATTCTTCGAACTTACTTTAACTTCGGCTGAAAATCAAAATAAAATTGATTCGTACATTATATAATATTAATATTAATTTTGGAAATTGATAAGTTACTTTAAAATTTTTAGAGAGCAGCTTAATCATACAACTTTATAGTAATAATAAAAACTAAATATGAGAAATTGGCATTTTATGTAGAATAATAAGACTAAATTTGATAAATCAGTAAGTTCAGTAATCAAAGGAGTATCTTATCATATCACCCGAAATAACAATTTAAGTTAAATAAATTCATCAATCTTTATCAAATGAGATAACACACATAATTATCATGCTCTATCATATTACAAGTTTTCAAAATTAAATAATTATAGATATTTCATATCTCTATATTTATAAATTTATTTGACTTTTGCTTTTGATAATTGATTGAGAGTAAATAAAATATCTACTATTACTAATGATGAAATACTTGTGAAAGAGTTACAGTACTTTTTGCTTAATATTTTGGTCAAACTAAAATTTATTATTTTATATTAATTTACCATTAAGTTATCGTACATTAGATTTTAGTTTAATCACAACTATAGTAACTCTTTTTCCTTCCTTCAATTAGATTAAAGCAACTTTTACCCTCGAATTCTCTTAAAAACATTTGCTTAGACATAATAAATTTGGGAAAAAATTGAAGTTGTACATAATTAATAAATCATTCTATTAAACACAAAAATTAAAAAAATCAATATTCTCTATGCTCTTTGACATAACTTAAATTTAAATCGAAATAATATGCTGTTCGTTGCACTTGATCAAAGACTTCAAATTTATTTAAACTTGCAGATAAAATAAGATTGGGAAATAAAATATTTTTTTTATTTAAGAGTAAAGTTGAGTTTAGCTATTTTATTTCAAGCGTTAGTAAAATATCTCATATAGTGCAAACAATATTTTCGATGCAATATTTTCAAAATATTGAGGAATACTAAGTATTTTAAAACAAAAATTAAATAAAGAGTTAATAGCAAGCATTAATATTAATATAGACCTATACTGAATTATGCAGTTTTTAATAAGAAATATAATCAAATCTTGCAATTTCATTCAAATGAACGAGGATCTTTGCCTAATAAATAGGCATAATAAAGCCTATGTCTAAATCTCAATTAAGAGTGTCCCAAATAAATTAATCTTTACTATTCTCTTCCTGATGTTGTTTTAATTAATTATTAATTTACCACAAGAATTGTTTTCGTAAGTATTTTTGATTGTTAATTTTTTTGTTTTGACATATATTTAATAATACTTTGGAATAGAAAATTGATTTATAATGATCAATTGAAAATGTATATTAAGTGAAATCATTGAGATTATATAAGTAAAGCTCACTATATTCTTTGTAATTTAGCATCCCTTGTTTAATCTATTTAGTTGTGAGTAGAATTTGCAAGAATTACTACTAATTCTAATTTAATTAATAAAAATTATAAGGTAAATTAAATAACTCAGCGTTAATTTCATATGCAAGGATGCCATTGTGATTTTAGACCCGTGAGTTTTTTCAATAATTACTACTCTTTAAGATTTATAGCATTTATAAACATGGGCACTCAAATATAATCATTTTGGAAAACCAAAACAATTTATTACATAATCAAATAATAACAAAACAGTCGGTATTTGGCATTATTTATAATAGTACTATAAAGATTTTAACTTTCCGTATTTTTATGTGATATTTGTTTTTGTGTAATATTTTTCTATATTTTTTTATTTTTATATATTATTACATAATACTATGAATTTGATCTAAAAGATATTTAGTTAGAATTTAAATAATATAATCATTTACCATTGTATAATGTTTATGAATAATGATTAGATCTTAAAAAACTTGAACCTCTGCCTCCGTTTCTGCTTCCCGGTTCTCACTCCTGGTTCTTGACCATATCTCCTTCACTTTATGTTGAAATTTTTCACTAATTATAGAATTTCATTTCATACTTAAAAGTAAATTGTAAAAGTAGTATTTCATTATATTATAACAGGAAGTAAAGAAACTTAAAAATTTGATTATAGACGGTAACTTTATGATTATGTTTATTAATGACACTTTTAATTTCTTTTTAAATGTAATTGTCAGTAGATTGGTTATGTAATGACTTCTTCACTGCTTTTTTTTATGAGATTCATAATTAAGTCATCATAAAATTAAAGTTTAATATTAAATAGAGCAAAATATAAAAATAAGAATAATACTTTATAAAACATTGTGCATAAGAATATGAATTAAGAAGTAAATTAAATAATAAAAGAAAGATTACTAAAATTAAAAATTAGACAAGATTTATATTATTAATCAACAAGATATATCTATTATAATTATTAATACAACAGCTGTTAAACGGAATTGATATGTCACAATAAAACAAAAATTGATATATATAGTATTTAAATAATAAACATTTTTTTTAATTTTTTGAACTTTATTTTTATAATTATATTAATGCATATTTAAACTTGTATTCTCATCCAATAAAATTTAGTTTTCCCCAAAGTCATTTATTATTAAATTAATTTCATTTATTTTAGCATGGTACTGTTGTATTGTTAAAATTGGATTAATTTTTATGTTACTATATCATATTTTATCTTTGCTCCTATATTTTACTTACTAAAGCCTTAAAGCTTATTTATGATATTATAATGCTATAATTCACAATAAAATGATCGTTTACTAACTAACTGTCAAATTTAAGTAGTTTTTCTCTATATTATTTAGCAATTACAAGGTATCTAATAAAAACTAACAGTAAAGGTGATTTGGTTAAATAAATAAAAAAAAATAATAAATTTAAATGATATAAAGTAGAGAAATCGATATTTGAATTTATCATTCCAAACCCAAACAACCTCAGTAGTTTGATTGATATTTTGATTAAAAAAAGTAGACTATTTAGGCATGCTTTATTAGGGTTTTTATAGAGTTTATGTAGGGGGTTAAGGTTTATTCTAATTAATTTTAGAGTTTATATGCGAGGTTGTGGGTTAATAAATGACATTGACTTTATAGATCTGTTGTTTAAGTAACGTTTTAGGTGTAGTGATTATAGTGAATAACTCAAACCTATTTTAAATTACATTTCTATAGCAAGGCTGCTTCAATATTCTCTTGCTACTGTAAGATCTCACTGCCTGTTAGTTTTTAATCTGAAAAGCTAGCAGATTATTTTTAAACCTAAAAGGCCTTAAAAGTTTTAGCAGAATCATATTGATTATCTTATTAAAGATAAGACTCTTAAATATTAAGCACATTTCTCTCTGCCTCAGAGAGCTATGATTTTTCATCGCCAATTTCCTGAGTTTCACATCTCTGCTTAATCGATAGCTAACATATATAAAAGAATAGAATATCTTACAAGATATCAATCACATTAAGAGAGTGATGACTTAAATGTTCCATTTAATAAGACTAATTTAAATTAATATATAATTACATTGAAAGGGCTTAAGAGTATAATATAAAGTTCATGAACGGTGATGAATAGCAGTATTCACGTTTAATGATTTTAATTCAAGGTCTTGGTATAAGATGAACAGCAATATAGAAGTTTATAATTCAAAAGTTAAGGTTAAAACTCATGGAATAAGTGAAGATAATGGGCTTGACGAATGTTACACCTACTCCCTATAAAGACTGAATAATAAATTAATTTTCTGCAATAATTCAGATAAAAGAATGTTGATTAGGAATCATTCTGTTTGTAGATAGCTTATCAGTTCATAAAACTAAAGACTCAAGGTAAATATGAAATAATACACATTACACCTGATATTTTATGTTCCCTACTGTCCTCAATCCAATGGAATTGAATTATATTAGGATCATTGAAAGGTCACTACAAGAAAGTTATGCTCTACAACTTGAAGCATGATTTGAAGATAAATGCAGTTGATTTTATAGAGAGTGCTGGTAAAAGTGACAGCGATAATAAGCTAAAGTGTGTGCTAGAGAAGGGAGAGTTTGAGTTTATAAATAAGTTTTAGATTTAAATGAATAAATAAGTTCACGTGCAAAATTAGCCTCAAAACGATTCGGCCTCTTTGTTTTCTCCTCTTTTGGAGTAATTATCAAAATTTATTTTAATAAGTGAATTCTAGAAATACATATTATTCATTAATCATTATGAAATAAATAATCAAAACATTAAGAATATAATGATCTAGAATAATGATTTACCTTAAAATTAAATAATTTTTATATAAAATATTCAAGTTTATAAGCACTTAAATTACATTATCATGTTCATTTTTTTATTGTTTAATGATCAATAGTTAAATTTATACCATAACTAAAGTTAAGATTAGTTAAGTTAAAAATGAATAGTACTGTGTGAAGTAAAATTTATAAAAAAAAAATGAAAGTTAATTTCCAGATATTTCTGTTCTATTTATATTTCTGATAATGAATCATGATTTATTGATAATATATATAGTTAAGATGTTTAGATTAATTATTACTATTTTTAATGTAATGATAATCAGAATTATTAAAAATTTACTGACTTTTTAAATAATCTGACTAATATTTTATTTAAATCTTCATCAAATATACATAATTGAACATTTTTTAATTAAATAATGAAATGTATATAAATGTATAAATTAAAATAATGTTTAACTAAAGAGAGGCAAAAGTAGACAAAATTTGTTACTTTTGCCCCACTTTTACCAACTAACTAACACTATAGATATGTTATCTATAATTGATGATTAATATTATAAAGTTTAAATGAATATAATAGTATATTTGTGTATTTTTACAATTTTAATATTCTAAAAATTATTGATAAATGGCCCCCTGGAGGAGCCAATAAAATTTCTTCTCAAAATTTTTTAAATAATCTAAAAACCACGAAAAAATTGAATTTACTTATTATAGTTCAACAAATTGATCTTTAAGACACTTTACTGATATTTTAAAGAACTATAATCAACTATATAATGGTATTTACTCTTATTAACAAGTAATAAAAATAACTCTTACTTATAAATGTATAGTTTTGCATTATAATTTTTTCTAATATTTGTGAATATATCAATAATTACTCTAATTCCTTGCATGCTCACCTGTAAAAAATAATTGTCAAGGTTGCTAAAATATAATTAAGAAAAGCTTGATTTAATTTAGCGATTAATTAACCTTAAAAAATTTTACAGGTGAGCATGCAAGGAATTAGAGTAATTATTGATATATTCACAAATATTAGAAAAAATTATTATGCAAAACTATACATTTATACGTACGAGCTATTTTTATTACTTGTTAATTAGAGTAAATACCATAATATAGCTGATTATACTTCTTTAAAATTTCAGTAAAGAGTCTTAAAGATCAATTTGTTGAACTATAAAAAGTAAATTCAATGTTTTCGTGGTTTTTAGATTATTTAAAAAATTTTGAGAAGAAATTTTATTGGCTCCTCCAAGGGGCCAATACTTCTCTTTTGGCTTGCTTGGACCTATGTTTATTCTTTTACTTCAAACTCTAATATCTAATTTCATCTCATATTATTTTTTTATAATTCTATATATAACCTCTTTCACAGTTGATGCTTTACTTAAGTCTTTCTCACTCTCTTTAATTTGCTGAGCTCTTTCATCAAGTATATAGCGATTCCAAGTTTTTATAGAAAGTTATGAGTCTAAACTTACTTTAGATTAATGGATGCTTCTGTAGTTCCCACAGCCAGGTGTCGCTAATTTTTTCCCTTGCTTCTCTTTTTCTTAAGGAGAGTGCTGTAGTTGTTTATTGTTAACTTCTTATATTACTTCATTTCTGTACTCTGGTTTAATATTCCAAGAACCTCACAGAAAAGGTTTTGTCCTGGTAACTTAATGGAAAGTTGTAATTTTAAAGGAAGATAAATAGAAAAATCTTGATCACTCATAGCATCATCATAGAGATTTGATACTGGTGTTTCAGAGAAGCTAATTATCTCTATCTTATTTATTTAAATTGTCCTAAAACTTTTATGGCGCTTAGCGATGCTTTTTAAAAACGAGATTTTTGTTCCTTCTTAAATTGTCAAGGATAACAAATATGTTTATTTAGATAGTTATAGGTAAAACCTACCTTACTATACCAAAAACTTAATGGTCTTCTTTTCTCTGAATTTTTCTATAAAAATTAAAGATTAAATTATCTTCATTGCATCATTCATAGATTCCATCTTGCTGCCAGTTCCAATAATTGTTTATCAATTTTAAGATTATGGATATTAATTCTGAATTTACTAAAATTTCACCTTTAGGTTAACTTTAATCATATATATATGAGTAGGAAAATATTCTAAAAGTTTCTGAGTTTGACGTCCATATTTGTCACACTTTCTTCATTGAATTGCTTCTAATAAAATTAATTTAATTAGATAGTGCTCCTAATTTATTTAAAACTAAAAATGATTATAAATTTGATCTCAAAACCATATCAGGTGGGAAATAATAAAATTGAATTTTAAAACTTACCTCTCTGATTTTCTTACGAGAACAAATCTAGGAGATCCACATAACTTCACAAAACACACAAAGGTATATTTCAATAAATAATATGGATGAATTAGTATATATGTTATCTCTGAAGTTAAAAATTATAAAACTAATGTCTTCGACGCTAATCTCAATAAACCTTTCTAAATCTTTTAAAAATTGCTCTAAAGGTATAATTTCTCATGACCTGTTTAATTAATAATAATATTGATGTAACTTACTTAGAAAACCAATGTTTCTCGTATTAAAGCCAGCAAAGCTTTCTTTCATGAATCAAAAGAAAATTGGCACTGCATTGCCTCTTCTTAAGTCGAACCTGAAATTCTTTAACCTAGGTCTAAGATTTTAAATAGCAATAAAATGCTAAAAATTTAATGCAGAGTACTAATACAAATGGTTCAACAGAAGGAAGCAGAAAAATATATTAAATAATACATTTATGTGAAGAGTGTGAAAAATATAAACAATACTCTCAGGTGTAAAATTTTTGTGCAGCACTCAAACAAGCCAAGGTTCTATCTTAATTATGAATAAATAGATAATAATATATTTTTGTCCTTGCTGAAATAAGCAATTTAATCAATCAAGGATTTATATATTCACCTAGAAAACATCATGGTAAGTAATTTGAGGTCCTAAATACTGAGGCTACGAGTCTTTCTTTAAAAGAAAAAACCAAGTGAGCCCTTAAATTACTGAGCAACTAATTAAAGCAGTGAGAAATCTCTCTTCTTCTAAGATAATGAAAATCTTAGTGAAGATAAAAACACTAAAGCCTCCTATATTAAATGTAATTAATATTAAAAATGCAAGAAAAGTTATTATATTCTTGAGGTCAAGTTTGAGAAAAGCTCATAACTGATAAGCATTTCGCTTACAAGATTTATTCATTAAACTACTTTAAATTTAATGACAAGTTTTATAAGGTATTTAAATTAGTAAAAATCTCTTGCTAAAGCAAGGGATAGACAGTGCAAATTTATCATAAAGCTCGATGCAATACTGCTTGATCAAGATCATGTAACTTTAAGACTTCTTTATACACTAAATAAAATTAAGTGACTATATTTAAGATTAAAGATTTAAAAAAAAAGCCATCTCTTATCTTAAAATTAATGCTAAAGCTTAGAAGAGCTCATACTTTAGGATATGTACACAGATAATTAAAACCTGAAAACATTATGCCTGTTTTTCACCACTCAGAGTAGTAATAATCGATTTTAATAGATTATAGAGAGTTGAAGCTTCTCGACTTGAGGTAATAAACCTCTGGGAAGCCGTTAAAAAAATTTTTTCAATTTCCTTAAAAGTTCTAAAGATATATAAAACATCAAAGTAACATGTTATAACGTATTAGTTAGGACAATCTGATATTTCCAATGACTCTACTGATACCCACATCAAAGTAACGTTTCGCATTAATATCATAATATAAAATATAATTTTGGATGTGTATAGCTAAATTCTAACTATTTTTTTAATAATATAAATTTAATATCTCTAATTTAAATACCCAATTTGTGATTTGCTTTTATTATTAATTATAATAAAATATTTGAGAAATTATGATATCTTTGAAAATATTAATTTAAAGCTCATCATGCTATTCAAACAGCAAATCACAACTTGGGTATTTAAATTAGAGAAATTAAATTTATATTATTAAAAAAATAGTTAGAATTTAGCTATACATATCCAAAATTATATTGTATTTTATGATTTAATGCAAAATTTTACTTAGATATAGGTATCAGTAGAGTCATTGGAAATATCAGATAGTCCTAAATAATACGTTATAACGTTACTTTGATATTTTATTCATTTTTAGAACATTTAATGAAATTGAGAAAAATATTTTTAGCGGCCCCCAGGGGGTCTTTCCCCTCGGCTTGGCAACGTACTAGGTACACATGGATGCTTACTAGAGAGGGAGGACCAGAGAGATGATGATAAAAAGTGAGATATCTGAGCTTTAATAGCAATAATAATTGAATGCGATATGCCAAGATATGACTACAACAGCTGTAAAAGAGAGAAAGAATCAAAGTAGAAAATACAGCAAAATCTAGATTAGAATAAGATAATTGGCAAATTAGAGATATAGCTGAACATATAATATTGAGACCTATCCGCAGAGCAGAACAAAAAATTGATAAAATAATAAGATGGTAAGGAGATATTAAATTTGGAAAAGTTGCCTATAAATTCATGGCACAGCTAGAGTGGATAGTTAAAATTAAACACTTCTAATAGACTATATTTTGCTTTACATTTAAACCCTGCATAAACCATATATAACCCTAATAAAGTTTACCTAAATAATCTACTTTTATCAATAAAAAATTAAATCAAACTACTGAAGGGGTTAGTGTCTTAAATAATGTTCATATCAATTAAAATTATTAAAGATCAACCTACAGTCTCTAATTTAAATTAAGTTTAAGTATTTACTTCTATAGCATTAATTAACTAGAAAACATTGAAATAGTTACTTTTATTTTTTTGCATTTTCCGACTTATTTTTATTTTAGGTCATCTCTTGTTTTTCAATTAGAAAATTAAACTACTGTAACTTTTTCTAGAAAGTTTTTTTTCACAAAAATCATAGATATCATGAGGGTATCTTTCTTGAGCTATTCTTAGGATATCTTTCTTAAATTTAATAAAATAAAATTTTTACATGAGCAAACAGCAATTGTAATAACAATAGTAAAGCAGTAAAATTAGCAATAAAATAGCAATAATTACTGGCCTTTTAAAATATAGAGAATTTCAAAAAATAAATTTAAAACGTTTAGAACCCTTAATGATGTTTTCAAGTGCTTTAATTTGTAGGGTATATTGGGATCATATTTTTGTTTACTAGAAAATGCAGGTTTTTGTTTTTTTGAATTAAATATATATTTGATTATGAGAAGTGTACTTAAATCAAACACATTTTTTTTTTACTTAACTTTGTGATATCATTTGAATCTGGCTGTCTTTATTGGCTCAAACATGTTATCTTATTATTATCTAGGATAGCGACGATTTCTTACTATTATCATTTCGACTAAAATTCTAATTTCTACGCTTACATCTTCCAACTTTAAATGTTTTTAAGCTTAGCTAATTGATTTTTTTCTTTATTTGTGCAAATTTAGGTCGCACTTTCCATATCGGTCTCTAATATAATAGCAGCAACTGTCCATACTTTCCACTAAACTTTACCATGAGTTCACCTTTATCTGATTGGAAAGTATCCTGAAGAAACAAAAATCTTAGCTAAGGTTATATTTCTTATCGTAAAGCATCATTAAAATAAAATACAACTACTTCAAATGAGCAAAGGTTAAATATAGCAGTCCAAGCTAAAAATCTCAATGAACACATCCAATTTCATGCAACTCTTTGACGCAATTCATCATATCTTAAGGAACTTTATTCAAATCATTTGGGCATATGTTATGATATAAATAGTCTCTAAGAGTCATTTCAAATTTCTTTAGTCTTAGTGCGATGAAACCAAAGCCTAAAATAACACCATCCAACTTTAGCAAGTCCTTGTAATCTTTTCTTTATGCCTGTCTTAGGACCATATATTCAGTAGTGTATTCATTTTGGTAGTGCTCGTTCTTAATTAGATAGATGATAGGGTAAACCTTATAAGAAAACTCATCAACCACTATGAACTTTTTGTTAAGCATATATTCAAATAATTTTAAATGCTACTGCTAAGATCAATTTAATTCAATACATAAAAACAATTTGATATTTATAAAAATATGGAATAATATTGCTCTCTATTGGATACATGATAAAAAGGCATTGCCTGCTGGTTAATTTATTGTGTCAAATAGTTTCTGCCTCTTAATCATTTCCTGTTATTCTCTTTAAGACTCAAGAGTTTATTAGTTTCGTTTGGCTTGTACTAGTTTTATAGTCTCTTAATCTTAAATCAAGAACTTGCTAACTGATTATTTTTGCATATGCCTTCTAATTTTAGCTTAGAGAGTATATGACTCCATATACTAATACCATCTGTCTACCTTATCGTGCTAGAAATACATTTTAGCCTTTCCGGAATGCATCTCTGTTATGTGCATCTTTAAGCTTTGTTAAGTTGAGAAAAAATTCACCAGTCTTGATGTTAAAAGGTTTTATTTTTTCAACCGGTAGCTGTTATTTTCCTTTCTACAAAATTAATTTAAGTTAAAACACCTATTTCTGCGCTCTACTTCTGGTTTAATATTCTTATGATAAACTATTTGCTTCGAATTCAAGATCTCTTAGATTTATCTCCCGGTTAACATAAATAATTTTAGGCTTTTTAGTTCAGCCAAAAATTGGTATTATTATCTAATTCCAAGAGAAACTGTTTACCGATTTAAGTTAGCCGCTATGTTTAAATTGAATATTAAATTTGTATTATAAAGCTCTAAAAATATTACAAATTATTGTGCTGCTATGTATAGTCACTTTTATACAAACAATAATTAATAATTTTTAGGCATATTAGATCATTTTCATACATAATTTATACCCATTATTAAAATAATTTCTTGCTGAATATTTTTAATATTGGTACCAACTTAGAGAAAATTCGAATTAGTAATGGTACCAATTAGGTTTTGAACCATAAAGAATTTTTCCATTAAAACCTCATTAGTTTAAAACTAGGTACTAATTAAGTTTTTGTACTGATAAATTATTACCAATCAAAATTTAAAGGATTTAGTATCAATAATAATTAAATTTAAGCAAGTTTTAGTACTAATTTAATGAAACTAAATTTATAAGAATAGAAATAAATTCCGAAGTTTGTTACAGCTTCTGCAGGTATTTTTGCAGGGTTGACCACTTATAATATGCCCTTATTTAATAGTAAGATTTTACACAATAGGATCGAGAAGACTATAAATTATTATTTGAAATTAATTAATAGGACTAGGAACAAAGATGGAATCACTCAATGATCTAATGAAAAGAGTTGAGGCCTAAGATATGACTTCAAGATTTATGAGTAAAGAAGATCTCAATTGATACCTAACTTTCATGGTAAGAAAAGTCGATTTCTATATAAAAACTAAGCAGTTGGTTTATTACTTCCAACAAAGAGGTACCAAAATTTTATTCTTGAAAGAAATACTTTGTGAGGACAAAAAACTTTTATAAATAATGAGATAAATTAAATGAAATTCCAAAAACGTGAGATTTCAGTTACTAATATTTATGAATATGTCATGAAAGATGAGGAAGTAGTTGTTTAACTTCTAACCAAGAAGTTACTCTCTCACAAACTACAAAAGAGGAACTTCTCTAGTGTTATTGGCATAAATAAGAGTAGTATATCAGAGGAAAATTTTATAATCATATGAAATAATACTCTATCTCTCCTAATGAATAGAAAAAGCAAGGAATTCTTATTAGCTCAGCTTGGCGAGAGGAAATACATGGCTTTTGTAGGCAAGCATTAGAAACATAGATCTGTGTAGTTTCACGATATTTGCTGACCACAAAATGTTGAGATAGTTCTAATTCATAATTAAGTTTAAACAATCGTGCCTGGCTTTAGGAAGAGACATTTTTAACAACAATAATAAAAAGTAATCTAAAATCACCAGAATTATATATAATTAAACTATAATCTGTACCTTTGTCAAAGGTCGTGGTGCATCACTTCTCATAAAATTATTATATAAATGTTAGAAGAATGAAATATCGTCTCTTGGGTGTGTACTGAATAAATATATTAATCTAAAGCCACCATTTATAGCTGATAATAGAAATGGGCTATATATAATCCTCAAAGGTTTATACATAAGAAATCAAAAATATTTTTCTTATAACTTGTGAAGTATAGCTTCAGCTCTTTTTTTTGCATGTTGCATCGCATATGAATTACTTTTGTCAAAATTTTAAGGAAATCGTAAATAAACTAGCAATAGTTGCTGGTGTTGCATCGTCATCACAGCAGTGTAAAGCCCTTTTAAGCAAATATCTATTTATAAGCAGTATTGTTAACTTTGTAAATAATTATAATTATAAACTATTTTACAATATAGGAGATTTTACTTCGCAAGAGTTAACAAGTAATCATTGCAGTTAGATATTTAATCGAAGAAATTCCCTCTCAACGAGAAGGATTCTACAAAAACTCAGCTAAAATTTCATAAATTTATATTTATCATCCAATCCTATTAGCTGAAATCCAAACAAATAAAATGAGAAGAATGGATGAATTTCCTCCACAAATATTAAAGACTTTAATAATTAGTTAACTTTTAAGTTTCTTAATGATTAAATGTGGGATATCTTTAGCAAATGGGACAATAAAAACTAAATTAACTAATATCTGTAGCAATTTTTACTGCCTTAATATTAATAGTAATTAGGCAGAGGTGGTTCTAATTTTAGCATTCGAAGCTCTTTTTAATTATTAATCACCTGCATGAACGCAAGCCTTTAATATGTCGAAAATAAATTTTAATGTTAGTTTAAAATAAACTCTGAAAATTATAATCAAATATTACCTCCCTCTTGATAAGTCTTAATCTTTCTAAACACTATTATTATTATTTATATGGCGTTAGTATCCATTATTTTTAATTTTATATATAAGCAGTAGCAATAAATAATATATAAGAATAAAGAAATAAGGACTAGATTTGTCGCTAAAATTAAATTAAATACTTTCTAAAATCAAAATCATAACAATGAATACTCACATTTTATTTGCTTTTAGTCAGTTTAAAGCAGAATAACCATGTTAGGCAGTCCTATGAAAAAAAGGAGTAAAAGTCTAAACTATCTTATCCTGAATCTCTATTTCAATACTCAGCCTCACAGAGTAGGGTCGATTGCAGGTAAGAGCTAGCCCCACAGTAAATTTATTATTTCATAAGAAAAACATAACCAATAATCCATAGTATCTATAAATAAGAGAACGTAGCAGTCTCTTGATGTACAGATAAATTTTTATATCAAACTCCAATTTTTTATTAGGAAATGAATGTTAAGGCTCTTTTATCAACATGAGCAAAGAAGAGTAGTAGGCGGCTAGGTACCACCAATAAACCTAGTAATCATAAAATTAAATGTTCTGCGATAATTTAATGATTGAGGAAATCTAAAATTCAGAGAGATACATGTCATATCTTTATGTTGAGGAAGAGGCTTAACAGAAATCTATGAGGAAGATTCTTCTTAGATAAAATATTTGAACATTAATGTGAAACGAATAAGAGAGTGAATTTTAATTAAAAAATAACAAGCAGCGTATATTATGACAGATAAGAAATGAATCATTGTATTTGGTTTAAATAAAACAGAAAAAATATAATAGAACTGAACTAAATCGTAAATTGTGTTCACAGAAGAAATATTGCAAAATGAACAATTCAATATTGATATGTATTTTGTAAAAGGTATAAACAAATAAATCGAAAACATTGAATCATTCCTACAAGGTGTCTGCCAGCTTGAAGCTTGGAGTGGGCAGCAAATTTGGGACTTTTGGCTTTATTAACTACAATATTTCAAAAATGACATGAACCTTAAGTAATATATGCAGGGCATAAGGATGCCTTATCTTTTCAATTAAAAAAATACATCTCATTAATAAGTTTATATATTATATTATTCTGGTAAATTATAATTCATATCCATTTAGTTTTTTGTGATATCTAAATTTATATAAATATAAACAATAAAACAATAGTATTAGATTATAATGAGACGCTAGTCTGAGCACAAGAAGTAGAATATTAAAATTCCTCAGATTCAAAGTTAAGAGTCATAGACATCGAAGAAGATATATGGTAAGCATCAAAATGATATAAATTTGATGATATTTTGTGTCTCTCTTGAAACACCAATTAAATTAAAATTTTATTAAAGCAAACTTAATATCCTTTAAAATCGGAATTTTTTAAGTATATATATATGTTAAGGAGAGATATTTGTTTATATCTTAATTAAATTCATAATTGAAACTTGTAATTTAAAATATCATTAATAGATAAATGTAAAGTGGGTGGGGACCAGGCATAAAAAGCTCAAATTAAGTTGATAAAAATTCATAGTTAATTTAATTAATTGCATTGCCTGAAAAATATGTTAAAAAACCTATTAAACATTTTTGAATCCCCTATAAATTTGATCACATACCTTCCAAAAACCACTGCTTATTTATAGAAGAGTATAAGGTTTATTTGGGTATTGACTTCCTGGGCTCAATCAGATGACGTTACGAGCTCACACATCTTTTATAGCATAAAAGATGATGTCAGGAGATCACATATTATCAAGGACTCACAGATGACGCTCTCATCTAACAATTGTAAATTAATATTGCATTTGTTTTATATTTTTTTGTAAATAATCAAATAATTTTAAATTTAGTAAAATTATCAACTTTAAACTGAAAAAAAGAAAAAGTTTCTATTTATTTATTAATATTAACTTATTTAAATTATAAATTATTATAAATCTAAATTTATATTTTAATGTTTTATCATTATGATATCTTCAAAATTAATGCATTAAGTCCATTTCTTTAATATCATTAATTATAGTAGAGGTAAAGGTTAGCTTTTATTACATTTATTTAATTTTTATCACAATAAAATTGTTTTTATAGAAATTATTTTACTAATTACCTTATATATTAAATTTCATGTAGGTTAAATTATATCGTGACCAAAGTATTATACATTTTTTATTGTTATGTCTTTTTAATATTTTATAATTCACAATATATAACATTCATGAAAATGAATTGAAGGGGTTTGGCAGTCATATGATTTTTTTATCATTAAGCATTTTATAAATAATCAAATGTGGAATTATCTTGATATTGCAGGAATATATTCGGTTTGAAAATATAATTCAAATTTTTTTAAAATAAAAATATTACAGTAATTAATCTAATGTAGTTCACAATTTAAATGGCAAATTTATTTGACTGTAAACTCCGCAATGTTTTTTAGATTTTGAGTTAACTTCTAAACCAAAATATTGGTCTTGCCACTCTTGAAAAGTATTAAATTCATGATAGCAATAAAAATCTCCTTCATTATTAATGCGATATCCAAAAAGTATATGTTGCTTAGATTTCGATACATTTTCCAAAAATATAACTGAAGGTAAATAATAATTATTTATTTTAATTTAAATTCATTTTCCAAAATCAAACTTATTACTAATTATAATTTGAATGAAATTGCTCTTATAAATTATTCTTAGTTTAATTAATACGAAATTTTAAAATATTCATGAATATTTTTTTAAACTGCGTTTATTATTAACATAGTTAGTAAATCAATAAGGTATGTAATACTTTTTATATTATTAAATAATAATTAAAAAAATTTGCAATTAAAGGCAAAAATAAATACCAAATATATAATTATACATTACTAAAAATTATTTCACAATCTATTTTTTTTAAATTTATATTTATGTAAGGAAGCTCATTGTAATTCTTGTGTTTCCATGACGTCACTTTTGTGAGCTCGTAACGTCATCTGTGAGCTAAGGACAAATCCTGTGAGCTCCTGATCGACGGTGGGTCACAGCCCTCACTGTGAGCCCAGGACGTCATCTGTTAGACTAGAATAAATGCGTGAGCTGCTGAGGTCATCTGTGAGCACGTCAATACCCGTTTATTAAAGGATTTGCAGATTTTGACTTAGGGTAGATAACTGCAAGATGTTATCTTTTTCGATAATAGAATGAAGAGCTATAGCAGAACCCTTAAAACAGCATACAATTAAGTCTTATTATGTTGTAGAAGATGACCACATACTACCACATTTAATCATGAATTTAATTAAGATGAAAGATTAGAAAAATGTGATACTTCATATTTTAAGTGCTACCTCTTTAAAATAATTATTTGCAATAAAATATAAAATCATGACAATAGAAACGATATTGACAGAATAATAAAGTATAAGAAGAAGGATCGAGAGAGCTGTATGTCCATAAAGGATAACTCTAATCAAGCCAGAAATTTCAATTATAAGATTAACCTTTAGACTAATCAAAGAAGAATTAAAAAGTGGCAAAGATTAGTATCCACAAGTTTAGATTGGTGTCGGCTTACAATGATAAAATCATGCTTTATTAGCATATTGATTGTTAAAAATTTGTGAATAAATAATATGTTATAGAAAGCTACTTATAATAACAAATTATAATTGTAAAAGATAGGTAATTATAAATTTAAAAATTTGATAAAAATCTAAATATAGATCATTTTAAAACTAGGAAATAATTCGCTTTTTAAAATGAATATAAATTAGTGAATTTATATACACCCATTGAATTATGATTAATGTTTAAAGTTTAAATAATTCAATGAATATTACTACCTACAACTTTGGCTATTAATCTTTCTTTTTAATTAAAAACTTTTTAGTATATATGACTAATTTTTAAAACGTAATTCAATCTTAAGCTAATATATTTTACCATTCCTTGTCGTATAGAACTTCCTTCATTTAACTCGAACGTCTTTAAATTTAGATACTATACTTTCACTCCGACATCTTTAAAGAGGAAATACCCTTTTAAACATATTACCAGAGCCACCATAGAGTAGTCTTTCTTACTGACATTGAAACTTATCACTAGATCTGGGTGTTTAATTGTCCTCTCCAATGTATCTTTTATAATTATAAATTCTTTAATGTTGCGGTTTTCTGTTGAGACATCAAGGTCGAATATTTATTCATCAAGTTTATCTGCATATATATACTCACTCATCCTTCGATGATGTAAGATGAAATATACATGGATGAGTCTCAGTCGAGTTTATACTCAATAACAAAGCAGATTTTTAAGTATATTAATGATAGATAATATAAAAAATTGATGATTATAAGAATATTAATAACGATTAAGTTAAACTCATTACAATTATTCAAAAATGAAATCTAAAAACAGTTTCTATAATTACTATTCTACATTATATTTTGTCTCCGTTTTTTCTGATTTATGTTCCTTGATCAGTTCTTTTGTTCTATTGTGAATTGTCTTATCTCTTCACCACTTCTATAAATGTAAAAATAAAGTTTTTGATATCTTTTATGTAACTTAAATTTTGTGTGAATAAACAAACTTTTCTGCGTCAACATCTATAAATTTCCATTGTTTTTAAATGCTTTGATTTTAATTTATCAATTTTCTATTATAATTTGTAATTCTTTGGGCTACACTGACTACAGTATCTGTTCAAAGTCCTGTCTAAATTATCAAGCATTTCTCTCACAAATGGCTGATATAATAAATATAACTTTAGAATAAAATAAAATATGTTTACAAATTTCCTTACTCTACAATCAAAGGAACTGAGTTCCTTCTTAATGATATGCTCGGGGGGCTTTAAGCCCTCGATGCGAGTTAATTATTATTATTATTATTATTATTTCCTTACTCTAATTCGCTTAGTGCACAAGATTTTAACGAATATTTAGGAGTCATATTTACATAATTAATGCTTTTTATAAGCTGATTTTACAATTGTAATAGTCAAATCAAATATAAGCGCTACAATATTTTAGTAAATACCTTTAAATATAACTAAATTCATTATGTGTTTTTTGAACCATCAGCTCTTATAAAATACTACGGCACAATTGCATTCTGCAATAAACCTTTTAAAGCTTTTTATAGGGTTTTTCATAGAAGCCTAGCCGACTTTATCTTGTTTTCGTTATAGAAGAGCTTCTTTTGCATCTCTCTCCTTCAGAAATATCTAGCTATAATTGTATGTAAGGACTGGATCATCAGATTGAATGATAAAATATTGTGAAGATTTCTTAATTTAACTCATCAATTCTATGCTTTCTTACTGTACTATCATTTTTTAGATTCTTCGTTTACCATTCCGTTAATTTACTCATAATTTTCACCTATCAGCTGGCTGTCTGAAAATGAGGAGCAGTTTATATATAATATTTTTATATTCGTGATTAAAAGCTCTAGCTCTCGTATTAAATCTCGTATTATTTTTGTGAATTGGAAAATACTATAATTTCTTAAGAATCTTCAAAATGAATTTTTTCTAAATTTTTTTCATTTTAGGCTTAACATGCAAAAGAGCTGTAGCTACACTTTACAAACTTTAAGAAAAATGATTTTGAATTTTTCAGTATCAAACCCTTGAGGTCTCTTTTATATATCTCATGCATATCATTAGCTCTAAATAGTGGTATAAGAGTATAAAAATTTCATGCAGTTTACCCCCAAGAGACCATATTTTACTCTTTGAGTCATAATACCATCCTTTAACTTCAGTACTAGAATATATGGTTCATTAGTTTATGTGTAATTTAAGCCTTTACAATTAGAAACCTTCGAAATCTTCATATCACCATGATCAGATCTCCAATCTTTATGCACAAATACTTTGCAGACTATTAAATTTAAATCACTTTTCATTATTTTCATTTCATGAAGAGTTTCTTATGCTTTAATCACCTGTAAAAAGTTATTAATAAAATCTTGTTAAATCCTTCAAAATTTTATTTCTAAAAACTATCTACCTTTCTTTCGATGTTTACGTATTTTCTAAAATAAATCTCCATTATCTGCACAATCCATTAGAATACTATTTGTAGATTTTAAGATGGATAATATTTAATATATTATTGATTTTATATCTCAATTAACTCTTGCTTAACTCATTTATTATTTAAAATCCCTTTTGTCAAATAACAATTATTATTTCATTATTTTAGTATTTCTATTTAACATACAATTTACCATAACGATTGAACTTCTTAACCTAGAATTCGTCTTTGTAGCTAATAACAATCTGAGTTAAATTTACGCTTTTTATCTTATTGTTAAAAGTTTCAATTATTAAATTGAATTTTGAGCTAATTAAATGGAAATTATTTCTTTGAATTTATGGAAGATTTAATAATTAACATGTGTTTTAAAAAGATGCCCTGAAGATATCATACCCAGTGCTACTGCAACAACAACTTAGTTCACTTTGTTAGAAAGCATGATTTGGACAAATTAAAATTAAAGAATTACTTTGGAACAAAAAAGTCCAACTGCAAATGTTTTTAATAACTAAAGTTTGAGATATATATTAAACTAGTCGCATTATGTTAATTTAAATATGAAGAAGTCAACAAAAAGAGATATATGCATAAATTTCAAATTAAGTTTGACTTATAAATATAAAAACCACTTCATAAAGAGCTTTTTGATAATGATTGTATGTTATTATTGTAGGAATATATTTGATTTGGGAAATTAATATGAAATTAAATAATAAAAATATCAAAATCTTGGCAGTTAACTTTCTGGAAACCTAGACAATATGGTACTTGTTCGATAGAGAATTAAAAATTAGCTGGACTTTACTATTGGCGGTACCCTCTATCGTATCCCTGAAGCGAGATAACTCGACTTTAATTTTTGGTGATTTGTTTAGTTGATTTTAATGAAAAAATTAAAGTCGATTTATCTCGCTTCAGGAATGCGATAGAGGGGTACCGCCAATAGTAAAGTCCAGCTAATTTTTAATTCTCTATCGAACAAGTACCATATTGTCTAGGTTTCCACAAAGTTAACTGCCAAGATTTTGATATTTTTATTATTTAATTTCATATTAATTTCCCAAATCAAATGTATTCCTACAATATTTTAATTTTATTTATTTGGTATTTTGATATTTTTATTTTCAAATTATTTCTGATTTTACAAAGACATTCAACCAACTGATAAGATTAAGATCTGCAGGAATATTCACAATTTAATATTAAGAGTGAAAATTTTTTTGTAAATTATTTAAGCTCGAAAATTGTTAATCTTAAAAATGCCTATGTTAACTATATCATAAAATTAACAAAGTCAAGTGACACAATTTTATTTATTTTTATAAGTTGTTTATAAGAACTTTAAAATTACTTACTTAATTGGAGTAGTGAACCCACATAACGTTTATTCAAATTAATTTTTATTTTCATATAACTTTTTTATTTTAAAAATTTATGATAGATAATGTTAATTGATATGAAAATAATTCTTAATAATTTGTTTTTTGTTTAATTCTATCAATATCCATTATTCCTTAATATTTATAAAACATATAACAAATAGGTAAAATTAGATAAAGTAAATCAACTTTACAATCCTTTTTATTATAACAATCACTTATTTGATGTGTATTTAAATAAAATTTAATATTTATAATTTATGAAGATTTAATAATTTAAAAACTATAGATAATTATTTTGAATACAAGTAAAAATAAAAAGATATAATACAATTATGAAATGAATTCCCAAGGTGTGAAGGTTCATCTCCTGAACCCGAATATAGTAAATCAACCACCACTACAGTAACTACCTCCGAAGCAGGACCTACCACAAATATCATAACTTTACACAGAAGAACAACTTAAGATAGCTCTTCTAGAGGATAAAATTTAAAATGCTGGGAGAAACAGAAAGCACCACTCGGAGTGTAAGTTTTACTTGTTAAACCCATTTTTTATGTATCGACAAAAACGTCATGATGATGATGCTTCAACAATAGCAAACTAATACTGCATAAGTTGCGATTGTAGGGCAGCAAAATATCCGACAGTTATCAATAATAACAACATAACAACAAAAATAACTATGCTCGCCCTCCAGTAGCTGCTCCTCCTTTGAGTACACTAGACTGGTAAAATCTGGTCAATTCAATTTAATGTCTGTGCGCAGTCTTCTACTGTATTTCATTTTGCATACAAGCCTGTTGCGACTAAAAGTGTCGCAGATGTGGAGTAATTAGAAAAAGAACATGTTTTAATATTTGAGATTAAGTAAAACAGCCTAAGATTTAAGTAAATATTCTCGCTCTAAAACACATCAAATAGGTGACTGTTATAATAAAAAGAATTTTAAAGTTGATTTTTTTTATCTAATTTTACCTATTTGTTATATGTTTTATTAATATACTTTTTTATGGTAAACAATAGATATTTTTATCATATTGCATCAAAATATCCTTAAGCATCAAACATTAATCTAAAAATAACTTAACAATAAAATTTAATATTCTTAATTGGTAGAAAAAAATAAAGATTTAATCATTTTTTTGTTTTAAAATTATAGCATTTGAATTGGGAGAAAGACATTTCCCTTATTTAGATAAACTGGGAATTTTTTTTCTGATGCACTTAGGTATCGAATCATTCTAGTTTCTAACAACAAGCGACATGATTATGGATAAATAGTATGTTTATATCCATCTTATTATTGTAGGAATACAGTCGATTTGGGAAAATAAATTTAAATTAAATTAATTAAATATTAAAATCATGGCAGTTATCAAATTCAAAGTGACTTAAAATTGAAAAATAAATGGATTTTACGGTAGATCCCGCAATTTAAGCTGGACTTTACTATTGGCAATATTCCTAAATCATCCCAGGAAGCGAGATATTTTGGTTTTGAGCTAACTCCCAAAAATAGTATAATAGGTTTTTCTCGTTTGGGTGATGAGATAAATTCATTATAGCAATAACAACCACCTTCTTAATTTTAATGGGCTATCCAGAGAGTATAACATTGTCATGGTTTGGAGACATTTTTTCAAAAATATAACTGAAGGTAATTAATAATTAATTAATTTTAATTTTAATTCATTTTCCCAAATCGAGTGTATTCCTACAATAACCATTTAAATTATAATTGAGAATAATTTTTAAATTAATAATATCATAAGCCATTAATTATATGATTTTAAAGTAAATATGTTAGTGATCTCACTTGATGTTAAGATTCAGTTAATGTACCCAAAAGAGAAAATCTTAAAATATCCACAAAATTTTAAAATTTCCGGATTTTAGTTGATTTTTGGAAAGTTTTCTTGCTTATTTTATGTCATTTTTTACATCCTAACTACTAATTGGTGAAAAATCATAACAAATAGTGAGTAATTATTTCTCCAATGTCCTGCAATTATTTCTACCAAATATTTTGATTGATAAATGTAAGGATACAACTTTGAGTCAGTTTCAGTTGTGCGTTCTCCTATAATTAAGCTACTTTAAAAATTGCTACTTGTACTGTCCCATCTAGGTTGATTAAAAATTTTCTGGTTTAAAATAAGAAGTTAAACTTTTTCATTATGGAGCTTCTTAAAAGCACCAGTTCACATATTATACAATTCCAGGTAATTACCCTTCTTTATGTTTAAGATTTAAAAGATTACCTAGAGAAAAATCAAAGTCTTATAAGTTAACAGCAAATATGTGTGATCTAAAATATTTTTGTTGTTTAGTCGAGTTTATTAATATGGTCTTTACGAATTAAGTTTATAAATAAATGACTAATTGCACTCTCATTCTGAAAATATTATCTTGTATTGAAGAGTATATTTGATACCTTGTAAAATGATTGCATTTTAAATTGGGAATCTCTTTATTTAATTCTCAATTTCCATTATTAGTAATCAATTTTAAGATGTCATTTGTTTTAAATCTTCTTTTAAATTCTAGAAGTTTGCTGGAATGTGATTCATCTTAAAATTATAGTCAAGTTTCTTTAATTTGAGAACTTAATTAATTACTATAAGTGAGAACTTCATGTTTTAAATTAATTTTGATGGAATAATCAAGGTTCCCTCAATTAAATTATTCCATCTAATTTAGTTCCACGGTATTGGAAGTCCCAAGTTCTTTTACAATTTTTGCTTTTGAATTATATTTCATTCACATTTTCAATAATCTATATTGGTCAAATTATAATATAAAAACTAAAATTAAAAAATTGGGGATAACTTGCAATAATGAGCTTAGAATGAAAATGAAAAATTAGGTCCTTCTTCAATTCTGAAGTTGGGTATTTATTACTAAACTACATTAGGCAAACTTTGCATGCATAACCACTATGGCATTTGAAATGAGAAACCTTCCATTACTTATAAGAATGATTCTTCATTTGTCTGTAATATTATTTCTAGTCAGAATTCCTTTCACAAATTGTACAAGTATAAATTGTTTAATATACTATTTTTATCGAAATATAATTTTCTCTAATTAAATTTGAGCCTTACTATGTTTATTCCAGGCTCTGTTACAAGTAAAATTAATAATTAAAAACATTGCTATCTTCTTAAGCGCAACTTGAAATTTTGATAACAGAAGATGAGAAGTTATCATTCGAATTTATACTGATCAATGATGAAGTGTCCTAGCTTTTTTTACGCTTTGGTACCTTTTGCTATTAAATAGCTTATTTTATAAAATTATTTATAGTCACAATTAATTTATAATCTTAATCCTTTTTAGTAAATTAGTTATGTATAGTAAATACTAAGCATATTAAGGGAACTCTAATTTTATAACAAACAAAATTGAACTCAAAATAAGTAACAATTATTTACTTAAAAATTAGACCCATATAATTAACAATTTAAAACCTTTTGTCCCTAATTATTAGCAAATATATTAAACGGAAATATTGATGTTAAAGAGGAACTTAAATAAATAATGTGCTAAATACAATAAATCAAATCTCGAATACTAACAATATCAACAATAGCGATATTTTATTAGAATCAAAACAAATGCCATTTTCTGCTTAAGCTCCTCTGCAGTCAATGTAGAAAAAACTATTACATTAAGAATAAGGCCTTCTTAGAGAATGGGAAAATTAAGAAAAACTTATAAATCAGAATTGTAATTAATTAACTTATGGAAAACACAAATAAATGAATCAAAAGAGATGAATCCACAAAACCCATTTAAATAAAAAGCAGGTCTATTGAGTAGTATTTTTAAAGCTGACTGGCACAACTATTTAAATGCTAGTGTAAATATAATAACTGTAATTAAATTAAAATAATTTGTTCATCCCTTCTTATAAGAAAAGTACAATGCCATTTGTAACTGGCATTCTCAAAGGGACGAAATTACAAATAAAATCAAATAAAGTACTTTAGATTTTAAAGTACCCTTTTATACCTGATAGAAGCTTGAATCGTACATTGGAATAAGTAAAAGTAGTTGAAGAATTAATAAGGTACACATTTATTTGCGATGAGGAATTTGAGCTGATTGATCGCAATTATTTCTTTGGCATTTAATGAACTCTTACAAACGATTATCTGGAAAGTTTGGTTCTTCAATAGTATTGATAAAATATATAAAAATAGGTAATTGTAATTAGAGATTAAAAGCATTTAAAAGTAATTATTATAACTGCCATGAATAAGGAGTGTGTGAAATACTAATTAGTTTAAGTTTTAAAATGCATTTAATTAATTAAATTATTATTAAAAAGTTGTCAGGTGGTCTGGCATAGTCTTTGGTGGTCAGGTGGTCTAGGTGGTTTGGTTGGGTGTATGACTCAGTTCTTACTAATGAAACTTTTTTAATGATGTCCATTCTGAGTTGGTAGAAGTTAGTATCTGAAAGATAGACAACAGTAACAGCACACACGAAGATATAATTGCCAACATTATCGTTACCGGGTGGAGTTCCACAGAATGTAAGAGCGTCAGTAATTGGATCTCAAGTTTGTATTTTATTTACATGCTTTTACTGTCTTAAAGCACTAATCTTACCTAATGTTTAAAATAGTTTTTATCACTTTTTGGTGGTCTTATTAATTTGATAAATTTTAGTACCTTTCAATTATGTCCTTTTTATACTTGATATTGACTATAGAAAAGGATTCTTCAAAAAAAATCTTTTGAATTCTGATGAATATGGAGCATTAAAATTATATCTCCTTAAACATACATTTATTTATTGTTTGAAAGACTTATTGTGATGAGCTCGTAAATTATCATTAAATATTATATGATCTTTTTACATTAAATCTCGAATCTTAATTGAAATTCTTTAATTTAGGACCCTAGAAGCCCTTATTATCCTGAAATAAATACTAGAGCAGTTGGAGTTTTGAGAATAATCAGATTTTGTACAACTTAATTTTGATAGGGTTAGGCACTTGATCTTAATTTTATTTAGAGTGGTTTTAAATTAGTAACACTCAAATAAATTATATTTCCCTATTGTTAATAAGTTTCACATATTTACGGATTAGAATAAAGTTAAGTAACTTAAATAAAAATCCTTTAGAACATGAAATTTTATAAATAGATTTGAAATTTTTGTATTTCACTCCCTAAAAGAGTTATATACCTCATAAAATAGAAGATGAGATCTTGGTATAAAGGAATTTATATAGAAAAGTGTTTGCCATATCAATAACATAGATAGGTTGAGTTTCCTTAAAATTTTTAGTTAAAAAGATATTTTAAATCAAGAATTATCTTGTTGCATTATTAGGGTTAACATTAGAATCAAATCAGATTTAACTAATCATATTCATCTGAAGCTTAAATATTTTCAAATTTATTTATAGCTAAAATAATTTAAGTGTAAAGGATCCTAATCTTTAAATCTAAGCTTTTTAATTTTGTTAGAGTTCCCTCACTTATGAAACTGTAGATAAATTATTTCATTTTACTATATTTAAATTTTAAGTTTATAAATCTCAAAATTTTAGCGTAAAGAATTCTTATGATTGCATGCCACTTCCACACAAAAAGCAACACTCCTTCAATTTCCTCTAGGATTCTGATAAAGTAGAAATCTAGACCAATCTATTGAGGTCATGTAGGCAATAAAATTGTCGTCTTTTTTTTTGAACGCTGATTCGAATGATGCTTTCATAGCTTCGTGATAACTGGTTAGAGTTTTAAATTAAATTAACTGTGCTATTGAATTCCGAAATAGTTTAATGGAGAAGAGCGATTTAAGCATTTTTATTTGATTAACAATAAAAGCGTAAATTTCTGATGAGACTTTGTCCATTCCTTGATCACTATTGTAATTTATTGTTCATCGACTTGAGTCAAGCTCAGCTTCATTAGAAGCAAAAGCCGCATTTTATTATATATTTAAATTTCTTTAGTGGAGAAGTATAACAATCAGCAATTTTCAATTTAAATTATCAGCCTTAATTTTGATATCGACTTCTTGTGAATATGTATGCTTGGTATTTCTGAAATTGTTCTTGTATCTTCCAGAAGGTGTTTTCTTTGGTGCTTTCGATAACTATTCCCCATTTTTAATAAAAAATTATAATCCATTTCATTTAAAATTTTATAAGTTAAAAGAAAATTCTTAAATCATATTACCTAATACTTTATGTATCAAACATTTAAATGAATTAAATAACAATTAAAAAGTTTAAGTATTGTACTTATTTTTAGAAATGATAAAAGGAATATTTTTCAGCCAAGTCCTCACTTACTCAATGGTTGTCATGAAATATTACTTCCTGTAATAAATTTATTGGTAATGCTAATTTCATTTTGCTATAATATCATCCCGTAACACCAGTTTTGCCTCAAAGTATTAGTGAGAATTTGACGCAGAGTTGCTAAGGTTTTTGGTCAGATATATATAGGTTAGTTTTCCGACTAGTGTCATTTAATCATTTTAAAAATATAAAAATGTCTAAAATATAGATAAATTATAAATTAATTAATTTTTTTTATGCATTTAAATTAACGACATTAATTTTTTATAATTAAATTTTAAATATAGATTGTTAATATATATCAAAACGTCATTATAAAGAAAGAAATCAAGAATCTCAAAGATTATATATTTTTTATATATTATCAACGTGATAACTTATGCAATAACTAAATATTCTTTTAATTGAATCAATCTTATAAAGCATTATAGAAATAATCTCAATTGATCGTTTAAACTAATTCAAAAGTAATTAGAATTTTCTAGACTTTAAATTAAAACGGTTAGACACTAGAAAATCATTGAAACTTAAGAGATTAATTTATATATTAAATTTGTGTTTATTTTTATTTTAACCAATAATAAAAAGATTATTGATTAGAGCTTTTAATTTTTTCAGTATTAATATATAATTAAAATGAGTTATAATAAATATTATTTTAACATAATTAATTATTAAATAAAAACTATCAATATCAATCGAATGTAAACGAATCTTAGTGAGTTGACTTGATCCGTGATGTAGTGGTGATAGAGATAATAAGACTCCCAGAAATCCCCAAAACCCCATCGTCATCTCATCATCAAAGTATTATGAGTTACAATGGAAGCAAGTATAATATAAGTCAATAATTAATATTCATTATAAAGTTTCAATAGTCAACTTCATCTTCAATCAGAATAAAATGCTTGGTGTTTGTGTCATGCAGGTACTTTTTATTCCCAATTTTTAATAAGCTTAATTCTGGGATCATGTTAGTTGTATTTTTAATGTTAATGTTAGTATTTAACATATTTGAACTAATAGCTTGTTCTTAATAAAGTTAGAGTATTTACTTTGATTGTGATTGTTGCAATTTACACCAGAATATTTTATTTATTTATTTTACTTCAACGCAACGAGTGCCTTTCGAAAATTTTAACTCGAGTACTAACTTTTTTGATACTTTCATGGATTAAATTCATTATTTTAGTAATATTGTCTTTGCAGTCTTCAATTGTGTCATTAAATGTGTCAAGCACACATTTTAATTTTTTCTCAACATCTCTAACTGCTTTTTCTCACCCATTTACTTATTACCTATTCTAATTTGTCATAGTTTATAACTATTCTCTTGTTTATAGAAAGCCTAAAGACGAATCCTATAATATTTTATGAATCTCAACAAATTGTTCATTTATTCTTCAGACGTTTCTAGCTAATGATTCTTATGTTGCTACACCTAGAGTCTGAGCTACCTTTTTTATATCTTTAACCAATAAATAAAATGTATACTACATCTCATCTTTACCATCTGCAACTTATCTTGATATTTCCTATAAGTCAACAACATTGATTTAGGATTCCAACTTGGTCACTTTGCTCACGGCTTCCTGAATTTGATCTGTCAGTTTTAAGAATAGTGGAGTTTTTAGAACATCTAGTACCTATTTTAGGAAACGCTAATTTATCTTATCCCGGGCTTTCGAAGTAAGTTTCCCAAACTTTTTCTCTATCAATTCTTCAATTAAATTAAGCTCAAGAAATTTTGAATCGCTTTATAACTGTGATAATTCTGATTCCGTATTTTTTAAGTCAGAATGCAGAGACTCCAAGTCTATTCCAATGGTATTGGCCTAGTTTTCATTCTTTGACGGATTTAATGAAGTTTAACTTCCGTTTGAAGTATCATCATTTTTCTGATCCCCAAGATCGGGGTTGTCTTTGTAATTTTCATTTTGATATTTGTCTTATTTTAAATTGCTGGATTAGATGACTTGCAATCAGCCTTTCTTGAGTTGAGGGTAGCAACAAGCCAGTTTTAATGTATAATAATTGTATCTGGCCCAAACTTCTTCCTTAGCTATATTTTAACATCCTTGTAGGATAATTTTCCTAACATGCCTTGCTTCTTTAAATGCTCCAATATCTTCTGCTTTGACTCTTACTGTTTCAATTCCTGGAGCTACTCTTCATTAAAAAAGTCAGCAGTGTAGCCAGAGTTATCATCCTATGAAACTTCAAACAATGGAGATTCAAGTTATTATTTTTATTTGGATTTAGAAGTTTTGCCCATTTCTTGAATTTTATTACTTAAATTTATGGACCGCTTAAATAGTCTTTGATACTGCTTTATTAGGTATTAGCTGAAGCATAAAATTATTCCCTATTCCTTATTTTAGCAACCTATATCAAATAGACTTTTATTGTTACTAATCTAAGACTGCTATTTTAAGTTAATCAATTATTTTTTTGTTTATTTTTAGTTTAAAATATCCAATTATCTAATAAACTATGACATTCTATAACAAACTCTTACAATTTATTTTATATTACAAAAACTAAAATACAGCATGTAATTAAAGTTAGTCTAAACGAAATAGCAATAAACTCTAGTAAACTTAACCAGTGTTTCTTATATGTTTAGTTCAGGGGTTTTTCATTATACTTTCAAATAAATGCTAAACAAATTTGCATATGCATTCCAAAACTCCATCCTAAAAACTCCAGAAACCACTAAAAATATTTGTCATCTCTTCTTTATGTCAAGCATGCTATGCCTCAGCCCTCGTTTTCAAACTTTATTTAATTTCCAAGGTTTCAATAAAATTTTTTAGAAGCATTTTTTCACCACCTCATGGTGAAATTTTGCTTCTTATTTGGGATTGAAAATAAAATCAGCTAGAAGACCTTTTTATATTGATAAAAATTTTAAGCATTAAGTTTATAAAAGCTGTTGTGTAAAATTAAAAGCTTAAGGTATTAAGTTAATTAATTTTAACTGGCTTAAAATTTCATTAAGCTTCAAAAGCAATAACACTCAAATCATAAAATTAATATTCTATTGAATAGGCTACTAGTTTAATAGGTTGCCTTCCTAATCAATTACTTCACCATCGTGGAGTTGTATGACGAGCTATTTATAGTTTACAAGTACCTCAATTTGACCCCTTAAATCATTCATTTCATCCCTGACTCGTTGATTTTATTCCATAAATTTATGTTTTGATTTTTAGCCAATGTGTTGGCCAAACTTCTGTTCTTCCTCGTCCACTTGTCTAAATTTCCTCTTCGTGTTCTGCTTCAATAAATAAGCTGATCGTCCCTTATTAACTATATGGGAGAAAATTTGAAATTGGACTTACCACTGTAACTTATTGTATTGTTGAGGGCGTCCAAGAATTAAGGCTTGATTTTTACTATGTTGTTCTATGAGTTATCTAGCCTAACTCTTCTCTTTTCCTTAGCTATCTAAATCATATGATTGATTTCTTCTGTGTCAAGAGTCAGTTGAATGTCTGTTTTACACTTTTTTCCCAAATAGAGCCAGTCCATTTAATCAGGCATAAATTTCAATATAAAAGGCTTGTCTTCAGCATAAGAGAGAAAATCATCGGCTGTGAGTCCTTCAATCTAGGGTATTGTAGACAGTATCTCATCGCTCTTTTCAAAAACTATAATATAGTCTAACAATTTAAAGTACCTCTTTCTACCCAGTGAGAATACTCCTGAAAATTATATATTTGAGCAATTGAGTTTGTGCAGGTAGGCCCCACACTCCTAAGTGAGGAATCATTTAGCTTTTTTTGAACATATTTTTGACCTTACCTCACTCACATGGACAACTTGCAACTTTTTTTTCATGCTGTCTTATTAAATATTGATACTCTTAATAAATATAAAAATTAATAGTAGAGTTGTTAAATTTATTATTTTTTTTATAATTTGTTAGACTTTTCATTAAGCTTATAACTTTATTTCCTATACCACACAATGATTATTCTATATAGTAATAATTATAAAATAAACTTAATAGAAAACAAAAGAAACTATATAGAAGAGGAATTCCTAAAATTCTAAATAATATGACATCAGAGACTTTTGCATCGAGGAAATTGGCGGTGATCATCATCAGAGGAGAACAATGAACTTCAAGAATAGAATATGGTTGACAATGATAATTCATAAGATGAGCTAGTATACTGCAAAGCAACTTGTTTGATGGTCCCAGGCAACTATGAGATAATTGACTAAAAGCTGATTTCTCTAACAAAGTCTCAAATTCTAAAGTTAGGAGCAAAAGTCTTATTAAAATCGTAAACAAAATCTTTAGCACAAAATTATTGATCCCCGTAAACTTATAAATACTGGAGATGGGAACGATAAATAATAGAGTGCTATGAGTGAGGATTAGATTAGTGCCTCCTTATTATTAATAGATAAAATTAGCTAATGTAGAATCCTTAATAGCAAATAAAAAAAGTCTCACAAAAAAAAAAGTTATAAAAGTTGAGTCCCCTCTTTAACATTGATTGAGAAATTCTATCTCATAAAAACAATCATATAGTAAGATAATTAATCTATTTTTTTAACCACCTAAATTAATATATATAGTGCAGTAAATTTCCCAAAAATTAATGCTAATCCACCAAATGTTGGTCATGTGTTTTTTAGCTTATCAGAAATCTGTATCATAAACATAGATGCACAAAAAAACAAATAATTAAGATATTCAAAATAAATATCTTTAGAGTTAACTCAGCTATTAGAAGTTGATAAGTTTAAAAATTAAAAGTATAAAACCATTCAATTTGAGAAAAAATACCAAATTAAACTAAAAGATAATGCTATTCATTCAATGTAACAAAACTCTAAATAAATAATGTAAGCCAAATAGATTCATGACTACTTGATCCTCAAACTGAATCTTAAAGTACCATTAGTAAGGATTAGAAATATTATTAGAAACAATATTGGACTTACTTACAAGAAGGTATATCATATTGAAAAAAGATCAAACAGTTTAGAATGTTTGAAACAAAAATAAATTGCAGCAAACTATTATGTAAACTTCATGAATTAAAACAAGCTAATTATATATGTTGATGAGAGTAGTACTTAAAGCAAGAGTTATTCGAGAAAATCCTGGAGTATGAAGGGAACCAGAAACTATAACGATTTATTAATTAGGTACTATGGATTAAACATGATTGCAGCAGGGTTTGGTGATGGTAGGATTCTGTAAACCCTGAGCATTGGCAAGAATAACACGACAACGTTCCTTTACTTTTTACTCTAAGTGTCGTGACATTACAAAATATAAGATTATAATCGGTAGCTGTATTATGTCGCCCCTATTAATTGGCCCCTCTCGAGAAACTTTTTGCGATTATTAAAAAAGATTAGAGCCCCATTACCTAATCTCCAGACAAGAAAGGAGAAGAGCTTAATAAAAAATATCAAAAGCAGGGATTTTTCTTTGATGAAAAATTGCTATTACAGTGCCTAAATTATGCCAAGTGGGCAATATTGCAATAGAAAATTTGAAATCCTGCCCTAAAACAAGAAAATACTTATTCAAAGAATAGAAAGAAAAATTTTAAGAGTTTAAACAATTATTAGACTTATAGTGTGAGAAGTTTTTAAGATGCTAATATTTTCAATAAAATGTGTGAATGGCTTAAATAAATTTGAAACAATAAAATAGCTTTGCTTATGTTAAAATAAATTATTAAATAAAATTATTTTAAATATTAAAATTTATTAATTTTCAGAATAATTATTTAATTTCATTTCACTATCTCCTATAAATTCGTTACCAACATGGACTGTAATAGCCTTATTAGGATATGATCTTGTAATTATTTCTAGTTTAATTAACCCCCTAAATATTTGATCTACGACATCCCAGAATTCTTATGGTTTTTATGAATGAGATGTTCTTTAGCCCAAGTTTTTTCAGGAATTTAATCTAACTATGCCTGATTGAGTAGCTTTTGAATCCAATGAGGCAATACTCCATTGAGTATTCTGGGTTACTACTGTTAATTAAATTTTATTTTGGAGTTAGTTTGACTCATACCAGAGTTTTTTTAATTGAATAGCCATTCTCATTAAGGTAATTGGCCCCTTGTTTTTAAGTGTTGTGAAGTGTCCAATAGAATATGATTCTATCTTCTTGTACTTAAGTTAGAGGTATTTATCTTAGTCTGTGATTTTGCAAATATTAGTAAGGCATCGATTGGGTTGTCTAAAATAACTAAAGTGAATAGTGCTTCTGTAAATATTAGCATTTTTCTGTTTAAATTTTGCCAAAAGTCGTCAGTCCTAACATCGACGCAAATCTTGATTGATCTTCCTTGAGCTAAATTCTCTTTATAATAATTGTACCGCTTTTTGCAAATGTGGCCACCTTTAATTTCATAGATGTAATTTGGAATTTTTAGCTCACTTATGTTGGGGTCTTTGTCATACTTTAAAATCTTTATGGATTCGTAGCTACATTACTCAAGCAACTTTTATTCTTTTAAAAACTAACTTTCTTGAATTTAAGTCTTGTCAACAAGATCACAATTATTCATGTTCTTTTAGCAATTACCCTTTTTAGTGTATATTTCCAGACATCCTATTCATTCGAATTTCTTTAGGAGTTCTTCGGCTCTTTATATTTTGTGAAAATCGCTGCTTTAGTTCTTGCCGCTCCAATGATTTGCTCTAGTCTTGAAATTTTTGAAAAGTTTTGGGCAATAATTGCACTAGAATTATTTAATTTAAGCTGGTCCTTGAGAAGCTATGCTAGTCAATTCTTCAAAAAGTCTCTGCTGTTGTTTGATTTTATCCTGATTCATCGAATGGTTTGCAATTAAATTATTATTGTTTACTGTAAACTGTTCTTTAAGTAGACTAAAGTTTTTGAATATTTAAGACTTGAATATTTTTTTTTTATGATAATATTTGAAAAGGTGAAGAACTCTTCATTTCTAGAGTTTATATTCCTTAAAAGTTACAGAAGTATTTTTTCACAGCGAGTGGTGAAATTTTGCTGCAGCTTAAAATTATAATTTCCCCCGAAATTAATCTTTCAACTCCTAATAACAAATGCCATAATGAAGTTTATTAAACCACTGATTTCTGCACCTAAATGTAAAAATGACAAGCCCCTATTAAATAGTTTAATGCCTGACAGAACTCTGAAGTAATTCATTTTTATAGAGTGGGTAATAACTTAACCATTGAGATTAATTACTAGCATTTTATTGATTTGGAGTAACTGTTAAATCTAGATTCTTTAGTCTTCTTTCTAAATTTACTAAAAGCTTCAATATGATAAAATAAGCTGTGCCAACTTAAATACATAAATCAAAGTAGTTTTTACTACTTTTATAATTACTTATTTATATAGATTATTATTTTGGAACTAAATGTCTTATAATTAATCGGTAATTTATTTATATATAATATAGCAAATGTGGTAATTTCATCTAACTTAATAAAAAATCAGTAAGTGTTGTTTTCATTAATCTATAGAAAAATCAAACAGTTCTGAATAAATTTTAATAATATCTTTGATTAATTTTAAACTAAAATCCTTAGATTATATAATTATACATCTCAAGGTAAATAATATTCTATTTTTTATAATTTATTTCTTAAAATCTTATTGTTTATTTTTAATTATATCTAAAGCAATTTTAAAATACAAAGTTTTAAAGATTTGTTGATATAATAAAGTTAATTATTTGGTAACATGGACTTAATTGAGGAAGATTTACTAATGAGCTCTAATGATATCTATCTAAAATAGTTTTATCTAGGAGTCAAATAAGCGTGTTTTAAGGGTAAAATAGTATCTCTGCACTTTGATTATACAGTTATCTTGGTCTAATTAAAACAATATAACTTTGATATGTCATTTTATTATTTATTGCTTATAAAATAGCGAAATTAAAAATATATTTATTAAGCACGAAATCTATAAAAGATGAAAAAAGAGAATTGTTGCAATAATTTATATCAAAACATACATAAATGATTCATAAATGTATAATACTTGCAATTACAATAAAATATTTATGATATGATTTAATATTTGAACCTTTAGAAAACCCATAATTTTAAATTAATTAGATAAAGCATGAAAAATTAACAAAATAAATGGCTAGCAGGTCAAACACACCACCCATAATTTACAATTTTCATTTTGTAGTCTTTTAGAGTTTTTGACGCTGAGAAAGATTGTTAAAGCGCCTTTTGTTTGCGAGCAAAAGTTTTCGAGCTATGACCAAAATTAAGTTCATTTCTCTACATAAAAATATCATAAAAATTTTCAAAAATTTGATATAATTCTTTTATCTTTATTTTATTAAAATCAATTTTTTGCGGTTTTTGTCATTTCTTGAGCAAAATATAATTATTGAAGTAATTTTTTGGAAAATAGCCAGTTTGACAAGAAATGCATAATGATGCTAAATTTTTAAAAAATAGTCAAAAACTGCTATTTTCCAAAAAATTACTTCAATAATTATATTTTGCTCAAGAAATGACAAAAACCGCAAAAAATTGATTTTAATAAAATAAAGATAAAAGAATTATATCAAATTTTTGAAAATTTTTATGATATTTTTATGTAGAGAAATGAACTTAATTTTGGTCATAGCTCGAAAACTTTTGCTCGCAAACAAAAGGCGCTTTAACAATCTTTCTCAGCGTCAAAAACTCTAAAAGACTACAAAATGAAAATTGTAAATTATGGGTGGTGTGTTTGACCTGCTAGCCAAATAAGCTTATCAATTTATTAATGATTTAAAACTTATCAAAATTATTCGTATTTTTTTTAATTTATTTAATTTGATCAATCTTAACTCATTTTAATAACTATAATCCTATAAATGTTTGAGTATCTACTCAAATTGTTTTTGAATATTGTCTATCTTTCATAATATTTTATCCTTTATAAATTTTTTTAGTTTTAATCTTTTTGGTATTTTAGATAGAAACGCGTCTTATTTGCTATTTAGTGTTGCAGTCTGCTAAAAAACTGAACCAAATACAATTGCATTTACTATTATACATTGTGTTTTAAAGAAAATATTCCTTACCTTGCAACAATAATTTGTAGTTACCTACCCTGATACATGGAAAGTGTTACTAATAAAAATCATTGTTTTTAGTTTGCTTCATTCCATTTGCGAAAATTTTTTCTATAAACAGATCTTCATAGATAGGCTCACTTTCGACTATCTCAATGGTTATTTATTATACATCCAATTCCTCTCTAGAGTAATCCTCTCATGATCATTCAAATTGATACTTACATCCAATGGCGTGATTTACCACTTTAAAATTTAAATTTTCATGTTCTCACTATTATGCTCCAGATATGTGTCATATTTTGCATCTATCTAATTTAATTAGCTCGCCTACTCTAACATGACTAGGGATATTGGTTAACATGGTTTGAATCATCTATATTAATAATTTAAATTGATTAATTTTAAGTAAAATATTAATTTTTCGGTTGAATATTCTGCATAATGAGGCGATTCCTGAGTTTTTTATTGATATTAATATAAATTATAAATTTAATAATGTTAATATAGATTGTTATAATATTGTATTCATTGATAATTAAGACAGATTGAATAGTAATACTAATACTTAGTATAAGTTTTCATTAACTTTCTTTCTAATTTTGATGATTTTTCTAATGACTGAACTTTTGACTTTTATAAATATAAAAAGATAGGAAAAATATAATTTTTCAATAATTATTCAACTAACTTACAATCCTAAGCAGAGATATGGCCCTAGGCAAATTGATTATACACTTAGTAGTTTTTTTCAGCAATTTATTATGAATTGTACAAGTTTCTTGTTTTAATATAGTTTAAATTAACTAGTTTTGATAACTACTAATATACTATCAAGTTTGTTAGAGCATACACTATGACTCTTTTAGTATCCTATTGTACATGCCATTTATTGCAATAAATGTTTCCTCAAATGAATCTAGAGTATTAACTTGCAGCACATGCAATTTTTACTATCAAGTTTAGCTCTTCTTTATTGAGTTTTTTGTATGCTTCTTTTTCCTATTTCCACTATATAACTGTTTTATTTTTTTATTTGACGTGAGATTATAAAATATTGAACATTATTGAGGTTTCAAAGCTGAAGCATTGAAGTTTTTTTCAATATCTTTGGTTATAAGAACTCATCTTGCAGCAGTAGTATGACACACTGATTGACTATTTTATGATTACTTTTACTAAAATGTATTATATTTTAGTATAGTCACTATATTTATATTAATTAATATAAATCACATGGAGTATTCAAATAAAGATTATGACGAAAATGTTGATAATTAAAATTCATTTTGAATGTTATTATAAATTTTTAAAACTATCATTCCAAATAAATAGTCAGATTTAAATACTAATGTGAAGTGAATTTAAGGTTATTTAAGTTTAAAAACAATCAATTTTCAATTAAAAATTTTGCATGTTTTTTTTAACCCAATTAAAAATCGTCATTTTCAGGAGAGTTAAGTAAAATTTTAAGTCAATCTTAAGATTATCACTAACTAAGTAGTGATACTTATCCACATTTATTATTATTACTTACATTCTTTGCTCTGAAAAATTCTTAATAAACTAATTTTTTTATCATGCTTGATTGAGGAATTTAACTAGAATTTCAAAGAATAAAAAAGAAGTTTTATATTGAAAACTAATAAAACACATTAAGGTATTGTCTAAAAAATAAAATGTAAATAAAAAATTAGGGGAAAATTGAGTATTATATTTGATTTTAAATTAATTTAAAATTGTTTAAGTTTTATTATTATTTTGATATGTCTAATTTATCTTTTAGCAAATAAATATAAAATTATCAAAATAATCAATAGATGATTGCAAAACTAAAACAACAATATTTTAACTAGAATTGGTAGAATTACTAAAGACTTTTTAATAATTAACCAACCTCCTTAAGATGTACACTGTAACTTATTATAACAAAATTAAATTAAAAAGAATAGACTTATTTAATGTGGAATTATCGAGTCTCAATTTAAGACTTTTTATATTGATGAATATTTATTGAGGAATCTAATTGAGCATTTAAAATTAAAACTAATCTATAATAATATTTAAAACTCAATTAATGCTCAATAGGAAATTAATTGAAAAAACTTGCCATTAATTTATTATATAATTAATCAGACATTTTTAGTTGCTTATTTAGTAAATTAAAATGACACATTAAAATAATATTTAAAATAGCTAAATATCTCCAATTTTGATTGATTTAATCAATAAATATGCTTTAATTTGAAGAAAATTTTATCATAGGCTTAATGTATTTATTTTTAATTGATTCAACTCTTGATCCAATAATTTTGAAATTCAAGAATGCAAACATAAATTCTTTATGAACCCTTTTCATTTTATTCCATAGTCCATATGTGGCTATTGAAATCTAATCTTGAATATTTAAAATAATATAATTATTTCTATTAATTTATCATGTATAAATTTGAATTATATTGTAAAGAAACCTGAATAAGATAGTAACATATGTATCTTTATGGTCTAGCTTGTAAATAACTTATTTTTTATATATCTTTTTTTTATTTTCTTTTAATTATTAATCAATACTTAATTTTCTAGGATAAAAATTGCTTTTCTAAGAAGAAAGCCATCCAGAAAGTGATCAGTAAAATCTCAAAATACTATCATTAATTTTGAGGATATTAAATTTACATATTATCCTTAGATCTTTAACTAATTTCCAATTCAAAGATATTTTTCAAAGTATTAAATTTATTCTTTGATATTTGCCTATTTATTAATATAAAATTAATAAAATTGAAGTGCATATAAATCACTTATAAATGAAATATTTTTATTTTTGATTAAATTATTCATAAAAATTGTTCTATCTCACTGAGTTATTACTTTTCTATTTCATATTTATTTTTATTAATTCAATGGTTATAATGAGTAATCACTGAAATGTTTTAGAAGTTATTTAGACATTTCATATAAAAAGAAAGAAAATGCAACCAATAACAGCAAATGATGCAAACTATAATAAAGCAAAGTAACAGTAAAGGCTTATATTCGAATACCATCCTAAAAGGAGGAAAACATTTTAATTTAATTCCAATGCATAGGTATTTTTATAAAGCAAATGGTGAGCATAAAAAACATTATAGAACAAGAAAGTGCAAAGAAATAGTTAACAAGGATAGGATAAAAGCTATTTTCAATATAAACAACAGGAGTGAAAAAGTCAACTATTGCTTTATTAACTTTGCGTAATTGAATAAATAGTCATAACTAGAATAATAGGTATCAAAAATAATCATGTGAGAACGGTTAACATAATTAATATTTTAAATAATTAAAAGCAAATTATTTATAAATTAATTTACTTACTTAGTACAGCATTTAAATTCTGTAAGAAGCCGAGGATAATGACCTCAACGATTTATAAAAGAGAAATACCGGAAATTTAATGTAAAGCAATTGATAATTCACTTAACTATAGTAGCAAAATAATTATTGGGTTATTGCCAAGAAAACATAGGTATTAAATTGGAAAAAGGTATTTATTCATGGTGGTTACAATCTTTCGGCTAAGTTTAATATTAGTTTATCAATATTAAGTGGATAGAATAATTATTCTTTTAAGAATTAAATATGTTTTTCTCATTAGTCAAAGCCATAATTGTAGGACTTTCAAATTTAGAAATTAATTAAAATATGGGCGATGCTGGTCTTTCGCATCTCTTGAGCAAATAAATTGATTTTAAATTTTGAGTAACTTGTTTATATGATTTAATGTAAAACTAAAGTCGATTAATCTCGCTTGTGGATACAATTGAGTAGCACAGCCAATAATAAAGTTTAGCTTATATAGAATTCTCAATAAAGCAATTTACCATTATGTCTTGATTAAGAGAAAGATAACTGCTACGAAATATCAATTGAATTGCTAGTTATTTATTAATCTTTCCATATTCTAATGTATTCCTACAATAATTATAAATTCATTTTGTTATAAAATTACATAAATTATAATAGCTATCTTGATAATATTAAAAACCAAACAAATTTCTGCAAAATGCCACACCTAGTCCTCAGATTATCATAATGCTTAATTAATACCTCGTTGAAACCGAACGAATATTTAAAGGAATATTAATGCTGAGAACGAAAATGGTAAGGATGAAATAAAATTATCATCTAAATTAAATAAAATGATCTACTTAAAGACATATAACAATAAACGAGATAAGAGATATAAATCAAAACTAGAAAGCATTTACCTCAATTACTATGAGAAATTATATTGTCACATAAACAAGAGATGTTTATACCGGCAAAAGTTAAGCTATTACAATTTATTGATTTATAGGTTGAGATATAAAAAAAAATGAATAACATAGGATTTATATTTAAAAAGTTATTATTAACATGTCAATTTAAACTAAATAAAAATTAAAGCAAATCTTCATATAAATATTTCAAATATGAGAGAAAAATAATTATCTTTCAATAGCATATTTAATAATTATAAATAATTTTTAATAATTTAAGCCAATAACTATACATGATAAAAGTTCTACTTTATTACAACAGAATGTATTTTTATTTCCTCAACTTGTCATTCTATTTTTACTTAATTATCAATTATAACATTAATCACTAATTCATGTTATTCAAAAAAATATCATTATTGGCTGCACTCGCTTTTTCAAATTTATCACTAACAACTGAATAGCTTTAAAGAGCTTTTATCAATAATAATTATTATTAAAAAGTAAACCATGTGGTAAAATGAATTGAAAAACACAAAATAACCGACAAGAATAAAAATAAAGTACATTAAAATGATAAAAGAAATGATATTTCAATCTAATTTTATGAATGCTGTGCAATTAATATGAATAATTAAATTTTTCCAATTTTTATTTTATTTTAAATAATTAAATCATTTATTATCCAGCAAAAAATCCTAAATCTTGATGAAAACATTTAGAGATAAGATACAGAAGCATGGAATATGTTTAAGGTATAAATAGTTTTAGTTTATCGCTGTAATAAGCTATTTGCCTATAAAACTATTAATAAACTTTAATTTAACTTGTAAAGTGACATGGCTAAAGCTAAAAGCAGTTAAGACTAGTCAAGTATAATTTAAAATACGAAATTTATTCCATATTTATTTTTTAAAAAGGCAAAATTTAACTAAAAAGTAAAAATACATTGCTTCATTTAAGTAAAAAAAAAATAGAGATGTTAAGTTGTATTGTGTTAGATTTTAATTAATAAAAATTAATAATTAGTTCAAACATGATAGACATCACATAAAATACAAGAGACATAAAGCGTTTCCAGATATTTAAAAGCAATTTTAATTAATCCAATTATATACTAAAATCAATCAAATTAACTGATTATAAATATATAAGACTTAAAAACTAAAAGAAGTATTTTCCAAGGGGAATTACTGATTTCTTTAAGTTTATTTATTGAAGATTTAAGTTAAAACATAAACTGATTAGGAGCATCACTTAAATGGGTTTTGTTTATAGTAATTATACTTTATTTATATCATCACTTTGCAATTTATGAAATTATTAATTGATATTTATTCAATTATTTTGAACCATTAATCATGTCTTTATAAGTCTTAATGTTTATTATAGGTATATCAAAAAAATATAAAAATTAAGTCTTTATTGAAAATGATAAATTAATTTTATTATGTATACAGAAGACTTACTATAAAATCAAAACCCTAATATTTGTGTGTGTTTTTTGGTATTTGACTTCCTTATTATTTTTTAAGCTCAATATGTCGGAATCAATTAACTCTGTAATCATCATGTTAATTATTTGCTAAGAAAGAAAAGAAAAATAGCCACATTAATTAAAAGTTATTTTTCTTCTTATTATAGGTAATTTTAACAAGTTTATTGTAAATAAGCTCTTAGTAATTGAACCCTTCATTATCATCATCATAGGTGTATTGTTACTCTTCTTATCAATATCTATGTAATCTTTTATCAAGTATGTGACATTCATTTTGCCTTCAAAATCTACTTCCTCTTCAACTTTGGATTCTAGATGCTTCTTTCCTACATCATTTGTAATTGTTGTCTTCGTCTCTTCTCTCTCACATTTTTGCTTTAATTTCTCAATGACAAATCATTTACGAGTTTTACTTCGATTCTTCGTTCTGATTTGACCATGCTATTTCCTCTTTAAAATTTTCGAAATATCTTATTTAAAAGTTAAATTCCGGTTGAACCATTGGATTAGATATTAATTATTGTACCACTTGTAGCAGTGAAAAATTAATATAATTTCGATTCTAGAAGGACAAGTGAAAAGAGCATATTTTTTCTAACATTTTTCTTTCAATTTCTTCAGATACAACATGCTTCTATCCTTATCTTATATTATTTTTACACCTATTTAAGTCAATTAGATATACAAATCTTTTTATAGGTTCTTCCGTTACTATTTGAGGCCAAATCTATCTCTCAATTATTTTTAGAGAGATAACCTGGAAAATTTTATATTATCTTAAGTAATTCTAACAAAGTACTAACATATATACATTCTAAGGATAAAAAATTCTTGAGACTCCCCTCGTTCTGACTATTATCTCACTGACCTCTCTACCAATTCAGTTATCATCCACGCTGGTATATATCATCTCCTGAACTACTGAGCTTAATTTTTATAGGCTAAAAGACACCTCAAAGCAGATTAATGCATTAGAAGCAGCGATACAAGACTAACTACATCTTTTGCTCATTTAATTCTTGCGGTTATAATAACAGAATTAATCAAATGAAGTTGACATATCTTGATTTTTAGCACCTAGACTCCAATGCTCCAGTGAAAATCCATTATCTTTACAATATATGTAATACTTAATGGAAACCATGTAATTCTAATCAATGTAATATGATTGCAAACAAGGGAGTGTACTAATATGCAAAAAAGTTGTTCGATCTAATCATTATTGCATGTTGAGACCCCTTAACCTACAATAGAGCATAGATGAGCAATTGCTGCACTGTAGATGCTACTGCGAGCCATTTCATTAGAGACTGATTGGCTTAAACACTTCTTCCATCATTTATTTTACAATGAATAAAATTTAAGACTCATTCATGGTATTAAAAGAATTATTTACTATTTAAAAAACAATATTTCAGTTAACTTATTATTTATACCTATAGTAACTTATATATAAATACTTTTTATAAAATGAAAACCACTGCTTAATTATAATAATATTAATTTGTTCTAATAAATTTATTAATATTACAACCTTTAATAAACTCAAATTAATCTATTATAATTGGATTATAAGTTTACAATAAGTAAATTAATTACTTCTATCGACATAAAATGAGATAACAGTGAAATAATTATTATTTATTCAGTTTTAAATTCTTAAGTAAATGTAAAGAACTTATTACCTTTTAGAGAAAAAAAATGCCATTTTTACTTCAAGGTAGCTAAAAGCTAAATTTTAAATATTAAGTAACTGAGTTTTAAACATAACTATTTTAAATAAAACTAAAAAAGATATTCATAAATTCAAAAAATCGAGAAGCTTTAACAATCTACTTGTTAAATAGTTATAATGATTTTTTTTAATTTTTATAACCAGTTGAAATATTTGAAGAAAGCATGAGTTCTTTGTAGATACACAAATATAGAGTCTACTTCTAGCAAACCTTAGTTTTTACTGCTTAATATCCCTAATAATAGTCGATTAGCATCTCTAAACCAAGACATTTAATATTTATCTTAATAAAATAGCTATTTTTTATTACATACTTTTTTCATGCATAATTTGAATGAAATTAAGAAATATCAATCTTAATATTGTTAAAGTATAATTGATTTGGGGAAATTCAAAAATACAAATATAAATCAATTTAACTGTAGGCGTAACAGCCACTGATTTGCGAAGCATTTAATCGTAATTTGATTTGAGTTTAATGTTCTTAGTGGCAGTTTAATCTTAAAAGTTTAGTGATCTAATTTAAAAAAAGTGGAAAGTTATTTTTGTACCATTGGTACATTAGCTCACGAATTCCTCTCATTGGTGCTCTATAAACATTGCAGCCTTGGAATGTACCAATCTAAAACGGTACAATATATTAGGGCGTACTGATCTCATTCAGATGTACCAATGTACCAATTGGACATTGAAAAGTTTTTGTTTTTTTTTTATCGGTACAATGTAAAAAGTGGTACATTAAATTATTAGAGCAATTAATTAGATAAGGTACGTTCATTAGTTATCGTTATCCTCGCGATCATGCGTCTTATCTGCCGTGTCTTCAGCGTCCTGATTGGCTTCTGTCATCTTCACATCCTGCTTTCTGCCCTCAACGACCCCGTCTTCCTGCAATCTCTTCCTAAAGTACTTGGCCAACTGTATTGTGGTGAATGGAAATGTCTTCGACCCATCCCTGTTCAACTCGTGTAGATGCATGTTCACCAGCTTGATTCGTGTGTAGAATGCCTCCCTGTCCGCGCTCTCCATTTTCTCGAATGGGGTAGTGTTTGATGTGATGATAATCTGGCAACCCACAAATTTCATCTCGTTGGCTTGATACTTTACGCTGATCGGGTAGCCCTCCCCCTCCAGGAATAGCTTCATCGTGGCAATGTTTCGCTTACTGAAGAAGTGCCTGTGGTTGATTTCATTCATGATCACAAGAGAAGGCAGAGTGAATGGCTTGCTATCATCTATCAGGAAGTTGGCGTCACCTTCTTTTAATCTCTCAGTGATAAAGATCTGTTCCACCATCCGTGCTAGCGTGGACTTGCCATTGTCAGGATCGCCACAAAACCATACCGCATTGACTTTCTCCGGGCATCTTCTAAAGATCACACTGTAAAGCGCCTCAACAGCGTCGTAGTATTTGCAATCCCTCAGGAACCCGGCACTTATTTCATTCTGGTTCTTGTCAGACCTAGAGGAGCTCTCTATGTATCCCATCAGTTACTCTATCTTTGGCAGTGGAGATGTAAGTCCAGATCCAATCTTTTTGAGGTACTTTTAATGCACTCTGAGTTGATTCTCGCAGCTCCCAATCATAATTAGTTTTTCATAATCACCCTTGCTCTCCTCGTACATGTCTGAAGCATCACTCAATCGACCTGCTCTCACGCCTCCTATGTATTCTTTCAGTATCGCTTTTTTTGATAGGCTGCTGCCTTCCTCTGAAATCAAGTTCTTAGAGGTTCCATTGCAACTCCTCTCTGAGATTAACTCTGCAAACTTATGGGAATCACCAAGCATCAGTTCAAGCTTTTAAGGAGTTTTAAATAGGTTTCTAGCCTCTACTTCTCCAATACTGCGCGCGTCCAACTTTAGCTTGTCCAAGGCATTCTTTCCTGCATATCGTGTAGCACTGAAGTAGCCTTTAGAGAGCCCAGCTGCCCCACTCTTGACATGAATACTCAAGTATAATTGATCAGTTGATATATCCCTGTACTGGAACACATTCCCAAGACGCTCATGGGTTTCTAATAACGACTTCTCTTACATTTTGAAGTTCTTCTTTGCTATCGGGAGTTGAATCTTGAAGAAGAAACTTGCCCTTAGGCTGTACTTTGTATTCGTTTACTAATGCATCTGTTTTATATCTTATTGATGGTTGACACACGATGAGTAAATGAGGAAACTTCACTCCATTCTTTTGAAAATTTAATTTTAAAAACAAACTAATCGCTATTATCTAATTAATTGCTCTAATAATTTAATATACCACTTTTCACAATGTACCGATTAAAAAAAACAAAAACTTTTCAATGTCCAAATGGTACATTGGTACATTAAAACTAGATCAGTACGCCCTAATATATTGTACCGTTTTAGATTGGTACATTCCGAAGCTCGCATGTTTGTAGGGCACCAATGAGAGGAATTCGTGAGCCAATGTACCAATGGTACAAAAAAAACTTTCCACTTTTTTTAAATTAGATCACTAAACTTTTAAGATTAAACTGCCACTAAGAACATTAAACTCAAATCAAATTACGATTAAATGCTTCGCAAATCAGTGGCTGTTACGCCTACAGTTAAATTGATTTATATTTGTATTTTTGAATTTCCCCAAATCAATTATACTTTAACAATATATTTAAATAAATTTCAATTCAATTCAAGGAGAACGAATATACAATTATTTATTGATATTTTTGAATTAAAATTTTTAACAATTTTGCTCAATATTTCTAGAAATTATTATAAATAGTTTCTAATAGTATTGGAAATTAAATTCTATATAGTTCATAAAATGTATTTTGATTTTAAATATTTTAAAATATTAAATTTACCTGATTATAAGCTCGTTATTTATAATTGCTTATGCTTGGTGAATCTATCATTTTCCTCTAATTCATCACCTTATCAAACCAATAATTCTTGCTTCAAATTAAAAATAAATTAAAATAAAGATCTTAAACTAAAATACCTTTAAGTAACATTTTCATAAAGATATTATAAATATTTCAATCAATTAAAAGCAAAGAGTAATTAACACTAAATAAAATAGGTAATTAATTATAATAACTTGTGCAAATGACTTCATTATTAAAACATATTCAATTTTAACTAATTTTGAACATTCTTTATATTTATAATAAAACAATTTTATGTAGTTTACTTAATTGTTATTTGTTTTAATGCAAATGAAGATTTTTATCATCATATTGCTATTTATAAAGTCCTCCCAACTCCTGTTATATTAACTAATTTTACCTATAGCTATTTTTAAGTAGTTTTTCATAATTAATCTTAAATTTAATAAAGATTGTCTTGAAAATGCTTGTAAATTTTATCAAATTTTCAATTTTATATGATTTTGAATTAAAAGTTGATCCTCAGAATATCATTTTAAAGATTAAATGGTTTGACTCTATAGTTTCAGATATTTTTTAAGGTAAAATCTTTAAGATAATTATGATTAATTATTTTTATGGTAAATTTAATGCTATGAGATATAAAAACGAATGATGTCATTTTTAGTTTCCAATGATACGACTCCATTTCTTATATTGTGACCCTCTGCAAATATTTCAAGCATGAATCCATGAGAGCAAAGACTTTCATCAATTAGGGCATACTGTTCATCAGGCTTTTAAGATGCCTCTCTAATAGTTTCTGCAATAACATTGGAAACTTAAAACATTCCATTCTTATCTTGTTATCTTTCATTACGCAATTATATGCCTTTTCAAATACATGAATTGTTGTGTATCTTTTCCAGATCTCACTTTTCCATTTTCAATTGCTTTTGCCCATAAAAATTCGTCAATAAAATTACAAATTTAGATAATTAAAATAAATAAAAAACTTACAAATATTCTAGATACAGTATTTCTGTCATCGATGACTACATTTTGCCATCTACGTAAAAAAGTAATTCTTTTATAATTTAATAAATGATATTGAGATAATCTATTTGTCTGATAGCAAGTGTTCTGATGGATTGAATCCTTTACTGCATTCTCATCAAAATTGTTCCATAGTGGCTCATTAATAATTATGTCAAAAGTCTTCCTCCAAATCGTTTCTGTTAACAATATCAAATATCTCCAAACTTTTATGTGAGTTACGTCTGCCGCATTAGGCATTGAATATTTTTTATAAAGTTTTTGAAATATTTATAGTCCTTCATTTTGATATTTGTTGAGTGTAGACTCTCCTTATTTGCCTTGTTTTTTATTATAAATTTGATAAATTAAACTATTATTTCACTGATCAATTAATTTTTAGAGATGGTCCCAGCTTAATATCTTCTTAAGCTGCTTATATGCCTTTATATCCTTAGGTGATTTCTGTCAACTAATCGTAAGAGACATTTTTTGTATATCAACAAAATATTCAAACAAAATTCTTATATAGTCTTCATAGGCAGACATTTTAAACTGTTCTGGGTTATCCTTTAATCTATATTTATTTTCTAATATATACATTGTACATAACACCAAGCCAACTTGAATGTAATTATTTTTGTTCTGTTGGAAATGGTTCAGATTTTAAAGCCATGGTTCATACTACTGATCATTTAAATACTATAGATATTGATTTTGCAAATATATTTATATATAATTCTCACTTGAGTTTAATAGTCAATCTCAATATTTACTGATATTTTTGAGATTGCTGCTAATTTTAGTTTTTTCTGCATTATTAATTACTTCATATTTCATAATATATTTTAAATTAATTACCATTTAGATAATTTTTTCACTTATTTCTTAATGAGCATTTTATTGCATATCTTTGGGTAATTTTTGCTCTTTAAATGATAAGATAGTTGAGAGATTAAATTTAAAAATGTTAGTTAAGTATTTAAGCATAATTTGCAATTTTCTGATCTGTAACAAAGTCAAACTTAGAGTAAGTAGACTATTCCTAAATGATATAAGGTGAAAGATTAAATTACGAAATATTCTATATTGCGGTTTTATTTGGAATAGATAAGTGGTGGTTTAGTTAGGAAGTTTTATTTTATAGCTTTAATGAAATTTTATGATTATTGCCTGTATAACATGGAGGCGCAGTATGTTTGCTGTACAAAGTGATTCTTTTCTTTTTTTATTTCTGTTTGATTAACTTCTTTTCTTTATCTTTCTGAATAGAGTATTTATTTTTGATTTAATTCTTGAAAGTTGAACTTCACTTAAATAGTTTTTTTTACAATTCAAGTTCTTAAATATTTAATTTAATATTATGGTATATCTATTTTTCAAATAATAATATCGCCATCCTTGATCTAATTTTTTTACTTTTAATAATTTTTATAATTTTTCCAAGTTTTTTCTGTTTCTTATCAATTATAATAATATAATTACAATTTTTTTTTTCTACTCAAACTATAATTTTCCTGAATATTCTACAGTTTACTTAGCTAAACATAAGGATTTTTTGCCTATACAAAGCCTTTTAATTTTTAGTTTATTATCTTTTAAAATCAATAAATTAATTTATTGAATATAGCAATGATAATTTAAACTTGCATTTAATTAACTAATCTTCTTCTATCGAAAATTTAAAAACTAATAGTTGATCTCTCCATTTATCATTGAACCCATTTGCAAGGTAATCAAGAAGTGTGGAAGGACACATCCGATTTTTAGTAGATTTGAAATTACCTGTCATATTATCTTCGCTTCAAAAATAAAGATAGGAATAGTAGCATTATATAGCAATTCTTGAAATAATTAGAATTCCATCAAACAGTTTTTCATTTATCCTCATAATTCAGACAATTTTGTCTATCTACTTATTACGATTCTCTAGAAATGATAGAGTAGAAGTCACATGACCCAAGTGTTTATATAGAATCATCAGAGTTTGTTAAACAATTTTCATTATAATGTTTCAAAGTATATAGTTTTCATTTTAAACGTAATCGTTTTCTAACTAGAATTTCAAACATTTTAAAGCTAAAATACTTATAATTTTATGCCTTAAATTATTAAACTAATACTAGGATATTATTTGCCAAAAACTACAAACCAAATATATAACCAAGGTTTCTGGCTTTAGATTGAATATTACAAATGATTAACTTTAAAATTTAACTTGATAGATTTTTAAATATATCTTTAGGGGACCTCAATATTATCATATATTTTAGTTTACTATATATTTTAAGGTACCTCAATTTACTCAGTGCAATTATTTATGAATAAGGATAGGCTGAGGTTATATAAATTAATATACAAATTCGGATACATTGTAATATCTTTGTCACAATATTATTAAGTTAAATTTTTTAGGATCATCAAGATTATTGCCATATGGTAAATAAGGATTCTTTTTATTTTGGAGAATCACTAATAAAAACTCAATGAAACTCTAAGAACTTTGAAAAATGCTCAACACATAACCTTCTAGAAACATTTATTATTAATTAAACTTAACTTACATTTATTTAAGATAATATTATTATTTAAAGTTTCCTCGCAGCATTTTAATGAAAATGACTTTCATTAATAACTAAAGTGGCATCATGAAAATTTCACATTAATTCAAATTAAATATTGCCAATCAATCAAAGTTAACTAATCTTTGCCCAAGGAATAAATCTAATTTTTATGAAATATCTATCACATTTGAAAATAAATTGCTAGTTGCCCTTTAAAATAGTGGTATTAAATGAATTCTATATTTGCAAATATAATAAAAAACAAATACAAATCTCCTATAAAAACTTTTTTGCACCACAAAATAATATTAGTTTCATCGAATGATTTGCATCAGTTCTATCAGCTGTTTATAAACTTAATTCTCTCTCTCAAATTTTTCTTTAAGAGGTCTTAACTAAAATCTTTATCAATCCCACAAACAATTTACTGTTAATGACTTTTTTTGAAATAATTGCAAAAAATATCTCGACTGGGGCAAAGGCAAATTGGTAGAGTTTCAAAAAGAATGTTGATATTTTTATCTATTCTATCTTCTCTTTAAGCTGTTAATTTTGCTTTAAGTGCATTATCAAGCATTATCATGTGATTGTTCCTCCATTATGGATTATAATTTTTTATCATTAAAGTTAGCTGAAATTGATCCAATCTATTGGTATTGTCAAAAATCAGTAAAAAAGAAATTAATAAAACTAAGAGGCCTAAGGATTATCTTTTGATCTGCTGAATTATAGTGAACTTTCGTCAATATTAACAAGAATATTTTCCTGTCCTTACAGCCTAATATTTTGAATGGCTGGATGGGGTCTCTGATCTATACAATCAGAGGCTACGGACCTTTTGAATATATAAGGCTTCTTCTTTTGGAGCATATTAGTACATTTCTTAGAAATTTACGAATTTATTGAAATTGAAATTTTACCTAGTCTAGTACTCTAAATTCCTCTGAGATAATAATGGCTTAATTAATTATTGTTTTTTTTTAATTTAATATAATTTAGTTGTTGAGCTTACCAGCTTAAACCACACTTCTTAAGTTGAAATGAATCATTTTATTTATTTGTACAGGTTTAGTGTAGGTTTTTATAATTCTGTTGACAATAAGGGTTGATACTTTAATCCATAAAGTGTCTTTATATTTCTTTAAATCATTGAACTACCATTTTCCATATTATCCTAAGTTATAAACTTCAGTATTTTTCATCCTAGCCACTGTAAAATATTTTATGAGTTCATCAACATCATCTTAATATTGGTTGATAGTTTGAAAGATTTTTATCCCTTTATTTTAAATGCTAAATTAAGCGTTTTATCAAAGATAAAATTACAATGTTTTAGAAATCACCAGACATTACTATAATCTCAAAAATTTAGGAAACATTTGGGAACGTTTCGTATTGATCACATACAGTTTTTTTTATCTCCCAAAACACAGTTATTTGTTTATAATTCATCCTTCAGATTTTATAAATGGCAATTAAATTTTTTGCTCAGTAATTTCTAGAGAATTCAAGTTTTTAGAATCAATATTAAATCAAATCAAAACTCTTGCTCTATAAATCTTATTAGGCTTCTATAAACGTAAATTATACTAAAATAAAAAGCGAATATTGACATGTTCCACTCTCTTAATAACCATAAGTTTATACTAGAATTTATCTCATGTTTCCTGATGCCCCATTGTTACAAAGAAGATCTCTCTATCATAATCTCTAAATATCTTAAATGCTTTAACTTTAAATAATTATTTATAACTCTTAAACAAAACATTATTATCTTAAAATTAATAACTTTTCTATGAAAACCAATTCTTCAATCTTGAAATACGAAGAGGAAATTCTACTGTCCTCAAGAATATTTCCTAAATAATTTAAATCTAGACTCAATATATTTATTTTATAAATTTACGATTAAAAAGGTGGCATTCACTTTAAACATGAGCTCATTTATAAATGTTAATTAACCTTAAAGAAGGTAAATAAGAAAGAATTTTATGATTTCTTAGTATAGAAATGCGGAACTTGCTTACATAAGCTCAAATGCACAAATGTCCTCTTCATTCGATCAATAATTAACTGTGAAAAAGAAAAAATAATAATATTCCTAATAATTTTAAGCATATGTTATTTTCGCTGCTAATCCATAGATTGAATGGTAACAGTTGATAATTTTTTATAGTATGAAGCTCCTTAACCTCCTATTGTGAGCTTTCTTCCTGATCGAAATGACTGGGTCCATTATAATAAAGGTGGACCTGGGAAATTTTAATGTCCCTTAAAGATAAAGTAAATTAGTTGATAAATAATGCCAAAATAAATACAAGAGCATAATATGAATAAACTCTTTGCCTGATTGTTCTAATGAGACATAAATATGCCAAGGAACTTGAAGACTCCTTGGACTTTAGTTGTAAGTTAATAATTTTCAAGTAAACAAAATAAAATCACTTACTTATTGAAACCTTAAGCATCTAGAAAGAGAAGTGCAAAGGAAATTAAAGATGATAAGCAGAGATAGTAAAATTTGAGAGAAATTAAATAAAAATAATTAAAAGTAAATAAAATGATGCAACAAAATTATGACCAAATAAACACTGTGCTCTAAGAATTAGGTCATGCAGCTAATTGAATATGAGTCATTAATAAGGACATTAACACAATGGTGTATAGCCAAAATATAAATTCCAGAAAACTCTGAGATAAAATTAAAGTATGATTAGTATATAAGAAAATGACTTTAAATTAAAAACTTGCACATAATCCAATAAAAATGATGATTATTTGTTATCATGTAAATTAAATTTTATTCAAATTTTAGATAGACATTTCTAAGATTATAATTTATAACTGGTTAGAAACTGTTTTCTTCTTTAAGATTAAATGATCAGTCTCTAACATATTTTTGTTAAGGAGAGGATGTCATCAATTTTGTGTCATTCTACATTTTCATCAACTTAATCTCACATAATCTTAAATTCATTTAGGTGATCATGAAAGAATCAATCGTCAACACTTAGAGTTTGTTTAACCAATACCAAATTTTTTATAAAATGGAAAAATAATTAAATTAATAAAGTTTATAAAAATTTAATTAAACAATATACCCGAAAATGAGTCTAAGAATTGATGAGACCATCCTTTTACAAATTATGCCATTTTCTTAAGGATTACTTACATATTTGTCTTAACACAGAAGTACTTCAAAGAGAGTTCTCGACGAAGTTTGATTATTCAATCAATATTGTCTGCTTCTTAATTTCCAGGAACATTATTTTTGTTATTGTATGAGTTGTGGTCCATTTTGATCTCTGACAATTTTTCAGAGAATAGTTTTATAAAATATAATTCTTGTGATTTGTGATGCTAAATTATTATTGTTGGAAGACCATTTTCTTGAATCAGTCAAAATAGTGAAAAGATCGTGAAAGCAGAAATACATAAACATATAGAATAGATAATATGCCTAATTAATACGTTTTTATAATATTTTTTAGAAATATGCTAGATTAAAAATAAAATAATATATTATTGTGAATTAAATTATAAAAACTTAATTATTTTTTTATTTGAGCCATTTTTTGTATTGAAAATTTTTAATTATATTTTAAAATATGTTTATCAATAGTTAATTATAGAATTGAAATTCGTTTTTAACCAATATTAAGTTTAATTTATTTATATGCAATAACATGAATAATTAAAAAATATTTTACTAATAAAAGTGATTAATCTTTAAAATAAATAAATTTTCAATGAATAATATAAATTATTTTACTTAAATAAAAACAGTGAATAAATTACATTTCATATCAGCAGAAAGGTAATATAATAAATAAAAAAATTTTGTAAATAAAATTATTAGATCAAATATTATTAATTTTTAATTTAATATATATGGGCGCAAGAAGTGAAAATGTATTTTTACTACTTGTGCCCATTTTAAATATAATTAAATAATATCAAGTAAATTTATTAAAATTAGTTATAATAATGTTTGGAGATTAATTTATAAATGACATTTTTATATTTTATGAATTTATATATTGACTATTATTTCAATAATTTGACTGAATGCTCAATTATTGAGAATTGATATAATGTTGTAGAAGTAAAATAAGTGTTAAACAAGACATACCTATTTTTGAATGCTTGCCTACAAAAGCCGCGTCAATTTTGATTGCTTTTTGAAGGTTGTGAACAACAAGGAATCAAAGGGCTTAATGTCAATATTTTAGAATTTATGTCAGGGAAGGACATCTTTGCTTTGGATGAAAGTTTTCGCTCATCTTTCAAATAAATTAATCTACATTTCTATTCAACATTTTATCTTATAGGCTATTTAGGGTTTTACTTTTTTAATCAAAGTAATCTTTGATTCTGTCATTATGAGACTCAATGAATTCGAAAAATTTGCTGTTTTTTTAAAAGTAAATCATATTATAATGTTTAAGTGCCCCATTTTTTGCCATGCTAGAATATCTATTTTTCGATTTAAATCTTATTATCGCATTCTTGGTTAAGTCCATGATGAAGCGTGAGAAGCCTTATGTGGTCTTCTTTGTTTTTTATTATTGTTTAAACCTTCCTGGCTATTTAATTATCAAATTTTTTTGAATTGATGAATTATAGAAATAAATAAATATTTAAATAAATCATCGCTAAACATTGAATATGATAAGATTAAAATAATATTAAAAATGAGTAATGGTAATGTTGGAAAAAAAGTGAGGCAAAAGTAAGAAAAATTTGCTACTTTTGTCCCACTTTTTGACTTGTTGAAATGTGTGATTATTAACTTTTTTGTTATTATTTATTTCTAGTTTTATAAATCTTCTTCCTATGTATACTATATCAACTTTTGCCAACTAGATTATTTAAAAATTCAGTAAATTTTAATCAATTCTGATTATCAATTATTTTAATATATCTTTAATTACATAAGATTAACTATATAAAAGTTAAAAAAATCAGGAATCCAGATCGGTAAAAGATTTAGAACAGAAAAATCTGTAAATCTATTATCATTTTAAATAAAAGTTTGTAATTTTTTGTTAGAAATAAATATTTCAAAGAACTTAAGTAAATTAGTAACACATTTTAAATAAGTTTATAAATTTAAAACTTGCATTTACTATAATTAATCCAAAAAAACTATAATTCTTGTACTTATATACTTTTTCTATATTAGTGAAAAGTCTAAAAAATGTATCATTATAATTAGATTCATGATTATTCAGAATAAACAATAATCGTCTTTATATATATATATATATATATATATATATATATTAGAAATATGTATTTCTACAATTCACTTATAAAATTTTTTTATATGAATGGTGTCATTATTTCCATAAGAGTAAACAAGGTAATGAAATTTTCTCTTAAAATCTAGTCTCCCAACTCTAACAACTATTATAACTTAAACTCTTCTCTGTATTATTTCAGCCATTATGAAGTAAAGACGTAAATTCTTCTCTATTTCCGGGGAGGTCTTGATATCAGTGACTAGACCTTGATAAGAATCAGACAGCATTAACATACCAAAATTCCCATTCTTAAACCGGTTACAAAGATTACTTTCCTAGGAGGCTTCAATTTTACATCCGTGTAGGTTCTTTCCAAAAAAAGAAATCTAAATCTTATTTTTGAACAATTTTGAAGCATTTGGTAAGAGACGCTAATAACTATTATATTTTTTACTAGACTTGAATGCTTATTTATTATGAAGTCCAGCTTTTTGAAGTAAACTTCAAAACTAGTGAAAATAACTTCATCAAAAAATGCTGTTCTTATTGCCATTTATTGAGCTGGAAAATTAATTTCCTTTATCTTAAAATTTTTTTTAAATTTATTTTTCTTTCATACGTAATTATGATATATTTTTGAAAATAGAGAATTATAACAATTAGATTAACAATAATATGATCAGTAATAATAGCAATAGAAATGAAAATCTTAAAAAATCAGTTTCATCTCTTCCAATACCTAGTTTTGCAATTTGTTCTTATCATCCTGTTGCTTCCTTTACCTCGTCCTTGCAGCCTCTTGTAAAGTCATTTCTTAGAGCCACAACCACTCTTACCAGGTGCAACCTATAAAAAAATAATTTCAGATATATTTTTTGTAACTTAGATTATTTGTGAGTGGCACTGCACATTCTGATCAGACTTTTTTATTATTTCTATTCTTGTTAATCTAATTGTTATAATTCTCTATTTTCCAAAAAATATATCATAAATCGACATCTCGTCATAACAATTAATTTTTTTAGGTACTTGCTATACTTTAAGCTTAGTTCATTAATCGTAAAGCTCCATTAAAAATTCCAGTCTGACTCTTCTATAAAATCGAAGATTCGAGTAGGATGTTTAAGAATTGAAGATTTTCACATTAAGTTTTGAAATCCTTTTGTTTAAGGTAGTACAGGCATCTTTTGTTTTTGTAATCATCAATATTTACCCTTATATTGAATTGTTAAATCAGCTTCTCAAAATATCATTCAACTCTTTGTATAAGATGGTCATCTTTGCCTATTATGAATACAGGAATATCATATTTAATTGCTAAAATATTTGGCCTAGTTTTAATTAATGCTTTACCGTTTCCCATTCCGAGATTGATAAATAATCAATTGTTTAATGACCCTAAAATATATATTATAATTTAAGCAGAAAGTTTGGAGGGGCAGAAACTTAAATATAGAGATTTTTCTGTAATTGTTATATAAAATCAGAGAACTTTAATGCTGATTTATAAATTGAGTTTACAAATTTTAACACTCCTTCCTGTCATGAATAGTTATAGAGCTTGTCTCTTTTAATCAGAGGTGAATTGATTAGTAAATTCAGGAAGTGAGCATCTGGTCAAGATTTCGTAAATTGCTGTGTAATAGATTCTTGATGATTTTTTAGCAGTTTTCCTGCTTTTTTTTCGATCCATAGAAGCAAATGTCTTAGGCCATTTTAAATATCTCTTCAAATAAAAACTCCAAAATCCCTTAGTGAGATTTATAAGCGCTTTGATTTGTAGAGTATAGTTGGGGTCTTTTTGGGGTTAGTTGAGAAATTAGGTTAAATCGCAAAATGAGAAATAGAATTTAGCAAGATTTAGGGTTTATTTATGATGAGTAATATTTTGATTTACTGCTTAAGCATAGGTATGGTACAAGTATTAATATAGACTAAGTCAAACCAGTGCTGAATTATACAGCCATAGCAAGACTTCTACTCCAAGAATGCCTCAACTGTTAGGTATCGCTGCATGTTAGCTGTTTAGCATTTTAATTCTGGTGCTTGAAAACATCCAGTAAGAAAATAAAAGTTCACTCAAACCTATATCGACTTCCTCTGTGACTCGAAGACTTTGAAGTATGGGGCACACTTTCCATTAAACTAGCGAGCTGTGATGTTTCATCGTAAGTTTCCTGACATGCGCATCTATCCTTAGACTATAGCCAATATTTATAGAAGAAATGGTATTACTTTCAAGACTGTCAACAGAGTGAAAAGAGTGATTGATTTTACAGTGCCATTTTATAGTAATAATTTAAACTATATATATGATTAAATGCAGAGGGCTATTGATAATAATATTAAGTTCATTCACGCTGATGAAGCTGTGTTTACCTTCAACACCTTTATCAATAAGTCTTGGTATAAGAAATATGATCATATAGAAGTCTATGATTAGAAAGTAAAGGTAGTAACCCATCCCTTTTTAGCAGGTATTAGCGAAGACTTTGGTTTAGAAAGTTATGTTATCCATCCTCGCTCTATTAAGCGAGAGTAGTGCATTGAGTTCCTACATAAGCTTAGAGATAAATACAACGATTAAGAGATCATTTTGTTTGTTGATAACTTATCAGTTCATAAGACTAGGGAGTCTAAGAAAGCTTATGAAGAGTTAAACATTACTCCTGTATACAACGTTCCTTATAGCCCATAATTTAATGGAATTAAATTTTACTGGAGTTAAATCAAGACTTACTACAAGAAGCTACTGCTGTATCATCTGATGCATGATTTAACAATCGATACAGTAGACTTAATACAAAGTAGTTGCAAGAGAGTGAATAAAGATAAGACTACTATATGTGCAAGGAAAGGAAGAATGAATGTTTATTAATAAATTTTATACTTAAATGAATGAAATAGTTCACATATTAAATGGACCCTTAAAAGGATTTGGCTTGTCTTTCTTTTCATCTTCTTAAGAATTGCAAGCCCTGAGTTTCTTCTCTTACTGCCATCTCCTTCATCTATGTTCATATCTTCTGGTTTTTAGACATCTTTATAAAGCCTCTTGCTCACCTCATAAATTGTCTGCGACTTTCTTTTTTTTTTTTTTTTTTTTTTTTTTCTAGTTTTTGTCTTTCTCTGTGAACCTTTGCATGCTCTTTCATAAGATATATGCCAGTGCCAGATTTCCCTCAAAGTTATATGTCAAAGCTTACTTGAAAGATAAGGATGCTTCTTAAGTTCCTCTAGCCAAGCCGAGCTTATTAGAATGCCTTGCTTTTTCTAGTCTTCAGGAGAGATAGAATATCGTTTCTTATGAGCTTCTTCAATTATTTCTCTGAGATACTCCTCTTTTATTATACCAAGAACACCAAAGAAGAAGCTTTTCTCTGGTAATTTATTAGAGAGTTGTTTCTTGGTTGGAAGGTAAACAACCACTTCCTCATCTTACATGGCATCGTCATAAAGATTTGTTACTAAAATCTCAGGGTAGCTGGGAATTTCTATTAGTTTAATCTCTTTATTTTAAAAGCTTTCTTCTCCTCACAAAGTATTTATCTAAAATAGAAAAATTTAAGTTAATTTATATGAATAATCAACTTTACGCATTTCTCTATATTTATATTAATTTATTTATATTTTTAGGTACTCTACCGCATTTTAGCTGTTTTGCGGTAGAGTACCTTAATTATATTAAATTTTTTAATTATTTAAATTTAAATGCTATTATTAAATGTAGCATGTAGTTTTAACAAAAAGTAATATATAATTAAAAAGTAAATAATCAAATTGAGTAAATTAAAAATATTTCATTAGAAAAATATATTCTCTAAAATTTAGTTGGTTAATACAGAAGAAAATTTAATTGATTCACTTATTATAAATAAAAATATATTATATATTACTTTTTGTTAAAATACATGCTACATTTAAAAATAGCATTTAAATTTAATTTATTTGATAATTAATATAATTAGTACTCTACCGCAAAACAGCTAAAATGCGGTAGAGTACCTAAAAATATAAATAAATTAATATAAATATATAGAAATGAGTAAAGTTGATTATTAATAAAAATTAACTTAAATTGTTCTATTTTAGCTAATTGCTTTCAAGAATGAAACTTTGGTACCTTCCATCGTTGACAGGAATAAACTAACTGTATAATTTTTTAATAGTCATCAAGTTATCTTACCATGTAAAGTTAGGTATCGATATAGATCTTCCTTACTTCTGAATCTTGATATCATTTCTTGAGCCTCGACTCTTTTCATTTGATCATTGAGTGATTTCATCTTTATTCCTCTTCCTATAAATGAATTTCAAATTATAATTTATAGACTTCTGGATCATAATATTGAAAAACTTTCTATTAAAAATGGGCATCTTATAGGAGGTCAACCCTGCAAAGATACGTGGAGAAAGTTCGCTAAAGCTGTAACAAACTGCAGAGATTGAGCTCCATTTTTATTAATTTAGTTCCATTAAATAAGTACTAAATCCGTTTAATTTTAATTGATACTAATTAAATATTAAGAAAAATTAATTAGTACCTAGTCTTAAAGTAATGAGGTTTTAATGGAAAAGTTCCAAAATGGTTCAAAACATAATTGGTACCAGTACCAACCTGAAATTTATCTAAGTTGGTACCAAAATTATGAATATTAAGCATAAATTAGAAAATTTAAAGTATTAAACTAAGTTTAAATATGATTTTTTACACTTCATAATCAACCATTAATGTTGCTATGGAAGGTATTATACAGAGTAGCTATAAATAGTAAGGTTATTAGAGCTTTATAATAGAAATTTAAATTTGAATTTAAACATTGCGGTCAACTTAAATCGTAGAGCAGTTTCTCTTGGAGCAGGATAATTATAGCTCAACTTTGGGTCCTCCAAAAAACCAGAAGTAATCTA